>JADNRX010000450.1:0-41873 GCA_015501595.1 Hymenopellis radicata
GGCCAATCATTGGAGGAGCGGCCGAAGGAGTGTTTACTCGATTCCGGGTCACAAATCGTCTCTATGTCACTTAGGGCAGCTTTAGAATTAGGGATCCCTTACAACCCTAACATCCAGATAACGATGGAAAGCGCCGATCAGACCCGAACGACCACGGTCGGATTAGCACAGAACCTTCCGTTCACCTTCGAAGGGATTACATACTATCTACAAGTACATATACTCAAAGCACCTGCTTATGAGGTACTACTAGGAAGACCCTTCGAAGTGGTATCCAACCTTATGACTTCGAACTCAGAAGGCCATGTAGCAGCTACAATCACCGACCCCAGTAACGGAAGGAAGATTACGATGCCGACCTACACCAGAGGGGAAGTGCCCAGGTATCTCCGACCTGTTCAACAAGAGGGTTTTCAGAGCCGCTCGAGGAATTGATCCCGGATCAAGGAGAGGTGGCTCTCTACATTACGGGTAATAGCAAAGTTGGGTACAAGATACAAGAGACCTATGTACCTGGAGAACAAAGGACCAGTTTTACACAAAGTGACTTGACAAGTCTATACTTGAAGAAGTCGAATGAAGGGTTCAACGAGCAGTCAAACCACTTAGAAAAGAATTTATGTACCGGGACCCCAAAGAACCTATATGGGTTCCCGCACCAAGAGATCACCCTATCGAATTACATGCGCGACGGAAGGTCGAAGGCTTCCGTAAGGTGTTTAACATTCAAAAACCGTTAACACAAGAAGAAGCAGAGGATGGCCTAGTCTTAGATACTCCACAGTTGTTTCTATGGAGTAACCTAATGAACTACAAAGCGTGTTCAATCAGTTCACAGTATCTATGGCTGAAGGGTATATTAATAAACAACAAGAAGTGTTCCTTCAAGGACTTAAGAAAATGCACAAGCCTAAAGGATTATTCGAAATGCGTAAACCAGATGTCTACGATGCCTACGTGGCTAAGAAATACAAACCAGTAGCCTTAAAGACAAAACCGCATCTCGGGACCCTACCGGATGAGTTTCGGATCATCCGTGACATACAAGGGGATCCTTTAGCCACGCTACCTAAACTGTCTATGCATCCTCCTGACTTTGTACCTACAGGCAGGTACACAGCGGAAAGACGGGAGCAAGTGCAGAAATGATCATAAGGGAGATTTCTTATGGCCCGAGGAAAGAAAACTTGTAGACCACTTGATGTGCCTTCAGAATGAGGGTTTTGCATGGGATGAATCGGAAAAAGGGAAATTTCGTGAAGACTTCTTCCCACCGGTTGACATGCCTATCATTCCGCATACACCATGGGTGTTACGGAACATCCCAATCCCTCCGGGCATATACGAGGAAGTCTGTAAGATTATTAAGAACAAAATAGATACGGGAGTATATGAACCATCTAACTCTTCATACAGATCAAGATGGTTTTGTGTACTTAAGAAAGATGGTAAGAAGTTAAGGCTAGTATATAGTTTAGAAACTTTGAACGCAGTAACTATTGCGCACTCAGGTTTACCTCCGGCAACAGAAGAGTTGGCAGAAGCCTTCGCTGGCTTAGCCTGTGGGGAACTTTAGACTTGTATGTAGGGTATGATGAACGACTGTTAGCAATCTCTTCACGAGATATGACTACGTTCTCCACACCCTATGGAGCCTTAAGACTTAGAACCTTACCCATGAGATGGACAAATTCAGTACCCATCTTTCATGAAGATGTAATGTACATTCTCAGAGACGAGATACCTGCGTATACTAGACCTTACATTGATGATGTACCAGTCAAAGGACCTAGTACTCGTTACGAGGACAAGGACGGAAACCCGGAAGTCCTTCCGGAGAATCCTAAAGTCAGACGATTCATTTGGGAACACCTTAACAATATGAATAGAATCATTCAATGTATGAAATACGCCGGTGGCACATTCTCTGGTCTCAAAGCTATTATCTGCGCAGACGAGATAGTAGTAGTGGGACATGTCTGTTCGTACGCGGGACGGAAGCCTGCCGCTGATCGCGTTAAGGTTATTCAGGACTGGCCTGACTGTGAAAACTTAACTCATGTCAAGTCCTTCCTCGGAACCACGGGAATCTTCTGTGCCTTCATAAAAGACTATGCAGTCAAAGCATATGCCATGAATAGACTAAATAAAGGCGCAATACCCTTCCAGTGGGGACCAAAAGAAAAGGCTTCAATGCAGGCCTTGAAAGATGCTATCACAAACTGTCCAATGTTAAAGCCACTCCGTTACGATTGGGACTCACCTATAACATTATTAGTTGATACATCCTACCAGGCTATTGGGTTCTATCTATCACAGAAGGATCCTGAAGATGAAAAGAAAACGAACTTCGCCAAGTTCATGTCTATTACTCTAAACGATACACAAGCAAGATACTCTCAAGCAAAAAGAGAACTGTTTGGCTTACATCGAGCGTTGGCTCACTGTAGGTATTATCTCTTAGGGTGTAGAAAGCTTCGTATAGAAGTAGACGCAAAGTCCCTAACAAATGCCAATCTACAAAGATGGGCAGAAGACATTTTAATGTATCATTTCACGTTGGTACATGTACCCGGAAAGGTTCATGGACCCGACAGTTTGAGTAGAAGACCTCCTTCAGAAAAGGACCCAATAATAGTCTACGACGAACCTGATGATACTTTAGAACTGGAGTACGAAGAGGACCCGAAGCTGCCACAAGCAGATCGGCCAAGCGTTTGTCCCAAAACCCATGGGAGTCTTCGCCCTCTTCATCGTCACTGGGCATCTCGGAGACGCCTTCAGAGACACCTTCTGAAACCAACTCGATGGTATCCTCGACGACCTCGACCTCCACACCTGCAACCTCCGACTCCGCCTCAGACTCAGACGGGTCAGGCTGCTTCTTCTTTCCACGACCACCAGAGGCCTTTTTGCCTCCGCGTGAGCTCGAACGTGGACGCTTGGTAGGAGGCTTGGAAGACTTCCCGACAGTTTCGGCACGCTTGCGCTTGGGGAGATCGCTGAGTGAGGGGGACGAGACGGAACGACGAGGATGACGGGGAGGCATTTCTGTCATGTTGAAAATGGGTGATCAAAGCGACTATAAGTATGATTAGAGTGAGTCGACTAAAGTAGAAAAATAGACCAACTTACCAGGTTAAGCACCGAAAGAGCGCTATCGATGGCCAGGCAGAAGGATACAGCGGCCTGGAGAGATATTACTGGATGATAAGAAGGAAATGAAATCGATTTACCAATGATTGAGACCGAGTATTCGTCTCCTGCGCCACAGAGACTGAATGCCACACTAGTGGGGAGAAAAACCATTGAAATCAGAATGAAACAGGTAAGAAAGACCCACCAAATCTCGGCGGCGCAATAAAATGCCACTATCGATGACCTGGGCGGTCTATGCATTCCCCATTCGAAGGCCCGCTGACAATCGCCAGCGAGGAGAAACTGGCAATCGCCAATCTCTAGTGAGCCGGGCACCCGAAATCCATCGATAAGTGTCGTCCTCAGCACCTAGCAGCTGGTCCACCGCACTTCGACATCCGTGTTTGCTGCTGGCAATCGCTTGACAGCGGAGAAATGGCAATCGCCATATTCCCATAAGGTCGCGGTCCGAGGTCGACAAGGCACTCCAGTTGGAGCAGACGATGTTGCTGGCAATCGCCAGAGCAACGAGACTGGCAATCGCCATGTCCAAGGAGGGAGTCGGTGGTGGGAAGGAAGACGAGGGCGCTTACAAGGCCCAAACAAGTGACTGGAGTCACGTGATGTGACCTGTAGCTGAAGCGGCGGGGACACTCAGAGTGGCCTCAAAGGTGGTATCGGAGCGAGATTCACACCAAGGAAGATCAGGACAAGTAGAATACAATTGTTATCATTTCGAGTCAAATTACTGATTTGTTACGGAATTGTACATAGATAAATGTAAGTAATGATATCGTAGTGGGCGGGACATCGGGGCCGGAGGGCGGGAAACCCCAAATGACAGCAGAGTCTTTGAGCGAGCATATTGAAGGCATTAATGACAAAACTGCACGATTATTCATTGTGAAATTAGCGAGATATGTATAAATTGGAGAAACTTACCTTGGAGATCGGTTAATGGTCGGGATGTCGGTGCCGGCGGGCGGGACACCTCAAACGACAGCGGAGTCTTCGAGCGAGTGTATTGAAGGCATTAATGACAAAACTGTACGGTTATTCATTGTGAAAATACCGCAATATGGATAAATTAGAGAAACTTACCTTTGAGGAAAGGCAAGATCGGTTAGTAGTCGGGATGTCGGGGAAGAAGGGCGGGACCACCCAGATGATGGCAGAGTCTTCGAGAGACTGTCTTGAAGGTTCGAACGCTAAGGACAACAGGTCAGTACGGTAGGAAATGAGAGAGATATGTATAAATTGGAGAAACTTACCTTAGAGATCGGTCAGTGGTCGGGACATCAGCATTGGAGGGCGGGACACCTCAAATGACAGCGGCGTCCTCAGAAGACTATCTTGAAGGTTCGAACGACAAAACTGCACAGTTATTCATTGTTAAATAACTGAGATATGGATAAATTAGAGAAACTTACCTTAGAGATTGGTCAGTGGCCGGGGCGTCAGCGGCGGAGGGCGGGACCACCCAAACGACGGTACAGTATTCAAGTGTACCTATCCACAGTTCGTATGCTGCAGGGGATCAAGCAGGACGGTCAGAATTGAGGGATAGACCAAGCAATTTATCGAACGCACCCAAATGTAAGTTCAAGATCAGGTAGCGACGGCGGGGGCGGCGGTTGTGGGCGGGCTTGCCCAAACGACAGCGGTGTCGTCAGGAGTATGTAGTAGTCGTGCATATACTACAAGAGACCGAGCGGTACGGTCAGAAATGAGTGCGATACGGACAAATGAACAGACCTACCTCAGAGCAAGATGAAAAGTTAGACGACGGGCGCAGCGACGGCGGCCAGGAGCGCCAAGACGGTAAAGGCAGTGATATAATGTATCTGGCAATCGCCAATGCGCGGTGAGCATCCAGCATGTCAGCGAGAGAGAGTCCCCGATGAGATCTATACAGATTTCGATTAGTAGCTAGATGATCAATAAAACTTACCAAAAAATTAATAGATCAGGGAGGGAGTCGCGAAGCATGGCTGAGCCAGCGGCGCAGGCCGCTGCGACCTCCCGCCCCGCCGACCAAAATCCAAGATGTTGAGTACGCCAGACGGACCAGGAAGGAAGAGCCGATGGCAATCGCCATACGACAGCGGATGGCAATCGCCAGCCCGCTCAGCGCCGGATCCAGAAAGAGAGTGTGGTGATGGAGGTGGTAGAGGATGAGGCGCGATAGCGCAAAACCCTGTTTTGGGAAGGTGAGTCATCATAATGACTCACCTTCCCAAAGTGACTTGGTCGATTTGGGCTTGAAGGTGAGTAATCATCATTACTCATCTTCTGTGGCTGTGCTAGAATCGTCTAGATTCCAAGGCCACGGGTACCCCTCCTTCAGCAGAACGCCCAAGTGCCGTTTGCTACACACGGCGCCCAAATCCCGCTGTCGTCCTCAAGATCATCGACACTGGTGAGTGTTTTGTTTCCTCTCTCTTTCTTTCCCCTCTTTCCCTTTCTCTTGCGGCTTGGCGATTGCCATCCGCCGCTGCTTGGCGATTGCCATCAGCATTATTTTCATTGACGACCAGCAGGCCAGCAATGACGACGGCGCGATTGGAGGCGGTTTGGCGATTGCCATCCGCTGCTGTCTTTGGCGATTGCCAGCAGCGCTGCGTGACGATTGTCAAGCGGATGGAACTTGTGTCGGCGGGGCACAGCGCCTGATGAGCGCCTCTTGCGTCTCTTCTCTATCAGCGGGAGGAGCCTGCCAGATCGCTAACCGGATTTTTAGAGTCCAGTGAGCATGCCTGCACAGACGGTATGTATTTTTGAAGTCATTCAACTGCTGCGACTGCTAATTGCGCCACAGCCCCACCAGATTGCCTACCACAAGGACATCCTCGCTAATCCTGACTGGGTCACAGCGAAAAAAAATCCAGGCCAACGTACGTTTCATTCTTGTCAAGTTTACTCTATACTAATAACAATCCAGCGTTTAGTATCCATGACGGGAAGTTTGGCGCCGTCCTGATGGAGTCGCCCTTCATCGTCACGACGCCAAATGCTACATGGATTCCAAACCCTTCACGCAGCCCGAATGAGATCCTGCAGCTTCGCGATGATTACTGGTATGGGCCTGAGGATCCTCTGCTCTGGCCACAGGAAGATGTACCAGAAGCGCCTTGGCTCCCTTGTCTCCTGCGCAATTTTCCCAAAGATGGCTCCCTAGACAATAAACTCGCTATTCTCTGGGATTCCCTGTCCCCTAGTCAGCAGTTCCACGAAGATGTCAGTTTTCGTCGCGGTTTTGGGTACGCCGCATCTTTGTTCGGATAGGATCTGGAAGATTGCCTCTCCACTCTGAATTCCATGTTTGCTTCCTGCAATTATCCCCCCAGAACGATGCAGGCCGTCCACCGCCACACCACGACCATGTCGGTTCTCAGCCAGACTCTTCGACTGACGCCTCACTCCCTCGCTCGTTTCTCGGAGAGGATTTGCGCCTTTCAGCACCTCGGTCGACAGTGTGTAGCTCTGAAAATGTTTATGACGCTGCTCTTCCCCACTGGTGAAGGCATATTTTCCCACCTCCAGAAGATGTGTTTCTGTGGGGATTATGTAGGGTGTTTCACATTCGACGTGGCGCTGGGAAATCGCCTCGTGCAATGCGGAATTCCCGTCTGGTTGCTTCGTGACTTGGAACTGGTGGGCCAGTTTCGGGTTAATACCCTGCTTCCCATCACGTACGCGAAAGACGTGCTCGTCACCTCACTCCCCAAGCCGCCAATTCCTCCTTTTTGGGAGGGTCCTAGACGGGGCTGCAGAAAATTACTGCCATCACTTCCGCAATTGAGCGCAATCAAGGCTCCTTTGCCAGTCCAGCTAATTATAGTCTCTCTAGTGCTGCTCGTCCCCAGGCAATTTTACCCGCTGCTTCCTCTTCTTCGCGCCCAACGGCCCGTCCTTCAACACGTGGCTCACCAAGTGAGTGGAATTGATTGAAGACCTCTTAATTTCTAATGTATTTCTTTATAGCGAAGGTCATTGCGTATACGACGCACACATTGCTGCCTGCAATGGTGTCTACTTGGCTCCACGTCGCGAATGTAATCGACGAGCAGGAGTACCTCCAGGACTGCATCAATAAACCCGCCGAGCGATACTTTGTCCCCCGCCCCGATCTCTTCACCAACGCTTCGCAGCCGAAAGTCGCCAGCTACATGGAAACCTGGCTTCGTTTGCGAGGAATCGTGCTGGGTTGTATGGGGGAGGGTGAACCGCAGGCTCTCTCCCACAGGGCATGGCAGCTTTGGCTGGATCGTGGAAAGTTAGAAATCGAGGTGACGCAGGGAGGGAAGACTGTGAAGAGGAAGAATAAGGAGAAAGACGAGGTGGATGTCTTGATTTCTGCAGCGAGGAAGCAAGGTCCGGTAGATTTGGCGCCTGAGGCGATGTGGAGGGACAGAAAGTTCGATTTCGATGGAATGCTTGGGCCGCACCATTCTCGCGAGATTCTGTGGGAGTTGAACGAGCTCGGATTCCGGTTTGAAATGTGCATGTTGGATTCCACCTTGACCACTCTCGCCTCTCACCACGAACATTACAATCAGATTCGGCGTTGTTTCCCCATTGGCCACGCGCCTCTCGAATTGGCCAACTTGGGACAGGCGAATCAAGGCCTGGCGCATTCTGACTGGTTTTCGCGCGCCCCGTTTGTCTATGCTCTTCACCATGTGATGCGGTTTTGGAAGAACGATGTTGTTCACGCGGCCAGATGGTTAACCGATGAGCAGTACTTCAAGATCGATGAGAAGCGGGGATTATCACCGGCCGATTTCGAAGACTTTGAGCACAAGGTCATCAAGATCTACATCTCTTCATTCCTCACAGTCTACGGCCGGACTCCCCGCATTCCGATGATTCTTTCGCACCAGCCGCACACTAAGTGGAAGCAGCCGGTTTACCATAGGATGGCAGTTGGGCCGAACGGAGTCTGGATGCCAGAACGCGAGTCGGACAGTTTGTACAATTATTAGTTTTCTTGTAGTTACAGTTTGGACGCATTTTTTGTATATCATATCAGCGCCATTGTACTTAGAATTGTATTTTTTTTATTATATTGCCGGACTTTTTTTTTGTTGAGCAGTTTTTGAAGGGGTAGGGGACTTGGGACAATTAGGTTCCCTAATCTTAAGCGAGCGTAGCCAAGCTGCTATAAGGTCAGTCTACATTTGGTCTGACTTGGGATTTGGAGAGGGCTCCTGTTCGAGCCCCGGCCATGCCTCTCCTTGCGCAACATTTTTACTGGTAAAATTTTGCGAGTCCTTAGTGTACTGACTCGCGTGAGTACTCACGCTCCCCTGGCTGATAATCAGACTCGCGACCAGACTCATGACTACGTGACTCGTGAGTCACACGAGTCTGAACGCCGACGTGCTCGAAGCGAGTCGAGTCACCGGATGACTTGGTGACTTGGTGACTCGTTGAGGTCTCTATCCTGGAGATGACTCAGAGTCGTCTCCTTGCATATCCACGCTGACCTAGAGTCGAGCGCGGTGCCGAAATCGCCGACTTGAAGTTGAGCAACGCTGCCGTCGTCGCCGACTTACAGTCGAGCGACGGCGGTTGAGAGTAGTGGTGGCGGGAGATAGAGAGAGATACCCCGATCGCACACTTATGCATACATTCGGATCTCGGCCTGAGTCGCCAGATCTGATCAAATAGTTATATATCGCTCATTTGGGCCATGCAAGGGCCCGTTTGACTCAGAAAAAATTGTAAATTCATGCAAAATTTCACCAAATGTTCCAACCGGCAATCGCAACCATCGGCAACTGGTTGCTTGCTAATTGGTCCAAAATCGGTTGCAGTCTGGTTGGGTCCGCCAGTCCTACCCGATCCTACCAACCGGACTTGTAAACTCTACACCCAATTGCCCGAGGGATTGCCTGTCCACTCGATCTTGCACAGCTCGCCCCCTTGAACACTCCGCTGGGGCCCGTCGGCGTCACATTCCACCGGCCAATGTGGGGGCAATCAGAGTAGTAGCAGTGGTAGATGATATTCCTAGCCGTAATAAGATGTGTCGATTGATGTAAGCGTGCACGACGCCTTCAATTCCCCCACTACATTATCTATGTGCATCGTGACCCAGTCCTCAATCCACTTGAACCTGCAACCAAAGTGCTCACACGCATCGAAGTCTCCACTTGAGTCGACGTCCTTCTGGGCATGCTCCCAATCTTCGTCGTCGCATTCCTGTCGCGGCTCCTGATGTGGATCTGGAAAAATTGGACAGGGGAACGAGAGCAGGAGCAGCGCCCCTGGGGCTGTGTGCTGTTGGCGGGCGCGGTGGTGCTCTGTCGGCTGCAGCGAGTATCCAGCGGGTCGTCCAGGTCGTGTTGGGTGACCCGGGAGAGGTGAATTGATCAAAGTTGTAGATGACCTAGTTCAGAGTAACCTGTGCAAAGGATGAGCGCGAACATGAGTAGAAAACAGGAGCATGACACACCTCGGGATCAGTGTACTCAAATGTGCTGTCAGAGTTACGGCAAGCCGTCTTCATTTAGCATTCAGTGTCGAACGGAGCACCTTAAAATATGCTGCCTCATGAAGGGCTTGCATGTTCTTGGTGAAGGGCATCCATTAAAGACGGTCTACTACGGCAGGAACGGACAGATGAAGAATGTTGATGGCAACTGCCAGCGCACAACACGGATAAGTCTTGACATTGAATGGCGACATACAGGGCTTACGCATCCTGAGCGAAAGTCATCTGAAAAGCTGAGCGGCCGCAATGAGCACGGAGACGGATCGCGGGTTTGACGGTAGTGGTAGGAGTGAGAGAGACGACACCTATAATGGCTGTTGATAGTCGTTGTCGTGGTGTGTCTGTAAGATGGTATTCAATATCGGATACTTGCGACCCACTCCGTTCAGAGTTGTACTATAGATTACGATTAGATAACGATCTCCTTCCTTTTTTGATTACTTTTACTTATACTGATTACATTGGTACCTGTCGGAATACGCATGTAGAACAGGTGTCAATTTACTTCTTCTACTAATCATCTTCGTTTTCGACGTCTAAGTCGACGCCGATTAACGACATTGGTAAGTACTGGAGTGGGCGAAGCTGTCGCAGACGGAATTGCACGTCGCGTGGTGGCAAAGAGATGGAATTGCTACGCGACGGAACAGGAAATCTACACTACGAGCCCGGAAGGTGCTGCCAAACATGGCCAAACACCGCGTCTCTGTGGGGAATCCCGTCAGGATCCACCACTGCATGTGCCTCATCAAAAAAACATGCGCGGCGCCCTCGTTGCACTGAAACCAATTGGCGGGGACCAACCAAGCAAGTTGAGAACCTCGGGCAGTGTGAAGGTCTGAGATAAAAGACCCTGGTGTGAACCTGACTGTGGCAGCATGGGTTTTGTGGCGTAGTTCGGTGTGGGCAGCAGCTACGACGTAGCTGGGTATATCTTGAGTGAAGGCAGACTGTACGAGCTGGCAGAATTCGTCGTAGAGCATGCCACGAGTCTAAACCCGGGTCCGGCGGGTCGAGTTTGCGCGAGTTTGCATATTTGAAGTCCGGACTTGCGACTTGTCTCAAACTCGTGAGTCGCAGGTCTAAAACTCACGAGTTTGCGAGTTTTTGACGAGTTTTGAGCTATAACCCACTCATATCCCCTTCAACTGAGGTCAAACTAGTGCAAACATCATCTCTATAGCCTATTGCAACTCTGTTGAATCATATTCATATGTATAACATAGGTTATATGCATAATATTATATCTTAACTGACTACCGGAACCTGCGCAAGTACTTGCGGAATGCTCCAACCTCAAACCTGCGACTTGCGCAAACCTGGGTCGCGAGTCGCGAGTCGCAGGTTACCTGCGAGTTACCTGCGCCCGCCCAAACTCGTGTCACGCTCTAAATTCGTCGACTGCGAGATCGTCTCTGAAGGCTCCCAAACGGATGCACGGTACCTGATCGCAGAATGGAGATGTCGCACGGCTGCCTAGGCAAGGCCAAAGGGAATGTCCGAATGATGGGGATGGATGAGGCATCGTCAGCCCAGTCAGTACGCGCTGCAAGATCCAGTGACGGAGGGGGGAGCTCAGATGGAGGCGAGAGAGTCGGAGAATCAGTTGTAGTCGAAGCATCTAACTTGGTTGGTTCCCTGGGGCAAGCCTCGGTAGACACACCAATGTTGTTCGTTCAAACTGGTATGCGGCAATGGAAGCCGTGACTATCAGCGCACCAGCGAGAGTTTTCTCCCGTTGGAGTAACCCTTCTCATACTATAGCGCTGCGAGAGGCTCGGCACCCGACTTCCGTATCTCATCTGCAGCTGCAGCCCGCCCCTCATGAATACCATTAGAGCGTCCAGCCTGATAACGCTTCGTCAGCTCTGTCTCCTGCTCGCGACTTGCAATGGCTCGCCCTTCTTCTAGGCCTAGCATGTATCCCTCCCGCCTTTTGTTCACAAGGTCTCTGGCATGCTCACTCTCTCTCTTCCCCCTCTTCTCTTCACCCTCTCTTCTTCCTTCCTCAAAACCATCCTTGAAACCTAAAGCGTGTTCCTCCTTAAGGTGCACCAAGTCATCCTGCAGAGTGGCGATGGCGGTAGTGGGATACGACGAGACTGGTGCGGGACAAGAGCATAATTTGAATGCCTGATCCCAAAGGGAGCGCAGGGCTTGTGGTCGATGGTGATCCGGTGAACGAATGAAATCAGCCAATGCTGCGTGGAAAGGATCCGACGATGGTGTTGCCTCCAATAATTCAAAAAACGAGGTGTACATGGTGCTGTGGGAGCTACAGCTCGACCTGGTGATAAAAGAAATATGCGTAGGGCGTGCTGATAGTATGGCACGAAATGAGAGTGGAATGCTGCTGGTAGTGCGGGTGTGTATCGAGGTCGGAGCTGGGTCTAGTGGCGGTTAATGCTGACGGCGTCCTAATACTGGGACAATGCTGGGGCAGGTTCAAGTTGGGCAAGACTGTCAAATTCTGGGCGGATGAGGTCTAAACACTGAAGAAAAGCGGCGCGGCGTAGAGGAGCGAACTGGGGCAGATAATCAGCGGTAGTCGCAGGCGAAAACTAGACGAGACAACGCAAACTGGCGCTATGAGCAGCCAGGTCAAAATTTTCCAAAGCAACGAGAGATGCCAAAAAAAGCTGTATTGACTGGGACAGGTGAGCTTGAATCACACCCTCATCACCAGAATGGAGTGGGCTAAGCTGTCACAGACGGAATCGCACGTCGCGTGGTGGCAAGAGATGGAATTGCTACGCGACGGAACAGGAAATCTACACTATGAGCCCGGAAGGTGCTGCCAAACACGGCCAAACACCGCATCTCTGTGGGGAATCCCGTCAGGATCCACCACTGCAGTACGTCGAGTACAACAGCAATTAACCCTACAACAGGTTCTGAGCCTATACCAGTCGCGCTCTCCTTCCTATCCCTTTCCGTATGCGAACGCGTACACCTTTGGACTGCTCAGATTCCTGCGAGAAGTTAACCCTCGCGTAAGTCACCGTATCGTATGGTAACTTACAAAGGTGGACATATTGGGAAATTTCCCAATACAATCTGAGATCGTCTATTTCATTCGCCCAAATCCATTCCCCTATACGCATCTCGAAAAGAAAACCCCCGACTTCCTCTCTTCCCATCCATCTTCCATTATCATTCATTTCACCTCCCAAACATGTTCGGAAGAGATTCTGACTCCACTCGGCTCGTACGTCCAGGCATGGAGTACGGTTACGACAACTCCAATATGGCAGGCATTGAAGGAGACTACACGACTGGAGAGACCCTTTGGGGCTCAACAGAGTCCCGAGTTTTAGACCTCAGCCGTCGCCATTTGCGAGTACAAGACTATCAGGACCGAGGGTTCAGCAGGAACCCCAAGGAAGGTCGCTTCATCCTGGAAGAGGACTTAAAGGGCCAAGTCGATGTTACAGTAACGGAGTTACAGAAATTCCTACTGGACGCAGCGCAGAAGATTGACGAGAGGACCGAGCAGAGATGCTACATTATTGATCCCGACTCAGTGTTCGTGGATTTGCTCTGCTACAACAGTACGAACGACTTCGCGTTATCGCACGCTGCTTGGCAAGCTCTTCGGAGGCGTCTAGCGATGGGCCATTGGTACTGTAGCGTTTCAACCATAACTTCGCGGCCTGTGACCCGATATGGTGCGAACTTACAGCGAACAGCTTTGCGATCAGGCACAGAGGCGGGAATTACCCAATTGGGACATGCCTGCCGTTAGGTGGGCCCGAGAATTTCCTTTTTGAGCGCAGTGACCCTGAAAATGCTGACCGTGATGCAATATCTAGTATGTATAGCTTCGCTTCATGAGGCTCCGTGATCCAATATGCGAATTAACGGTTGAAACGCTACAGTACTTCCATAAATACATTGAACAATTCAAATGGGGTCTCAACTCCAATTCTCCTACGTCTACAAATCCTGACCTTTATCGTGACTTCAACTCCGCCAACTCTCCCTCGTCAAAGATACAGGCTTTGTATTCGAACATCCCTCATCATCAGGAACAACTCTCTTCTCCAGGTAGGAAATTGCTGGACACGAAACGATGGGCAGCTAATTCCGCCGCCAGAAAAGTTTGTCTCTGAATTTCGACTAGACCCTTACGGACATCTCGCCAAGATGAAAGATAGAGGTGGAGCTATTCCGAAGAAGACCGGACTAGCACGAGAAGCCCCATCTTCGGGTTCAGACCTGTCACCAGCGAAAGGACAGGAAGGATACTCTCACGCTTTGTTATCTCCAAAAAGGCCCACCATCTCAGAGCCCGACATCTCATCAGTCTACGTGACTGCGACTCTCTCTCCTCTCAAGAGGAGTCCAGCAAAGATGCCCGACACGAGTGAGAGATCAGTGAGATTCATTGATCCCTTTGAAACTGAAGATTCCAACGCCGAAGATTCTTTCCAGATTCGAGCCAAAGGAAAAGAGAAATCCAATTTGGACAAGCCAACCCCGTTACATTCGCCAATCTTACAAATGTTTCCGTCAATCAACACGAACAATCCTACCACTCCTTCTTACTCTTCCAATCCACCCTCCTACCCTGACCTCTCCTCAAATACGAATACGAACACGAGCTGGACCAAGCCAGGCGTAAGCATGTTCGGAACGGTCCCCTCCTCATCCTCACTTAGCCTGCGCCTAGTCCATTTGGAACAATGAACATCCCTCCTTTTAAACCGATTGCTACCTCCACCCCGAGTCGTCGAAGCCAAGTTCTTTCTCCAACCTTGCTGGTACGAGCGGTGATGTGCAGTGCAGAAATACACCACAGAAATACACACAACCAACACACAAACACAAAACAAAACAAACACTCGAGACTTCTGAAGTCCCTAATGAATAAGTACAAGGATCCGATCTTATCACTCATAACGAATTACAACCTTAGCCAAGATCTGGTGACTCAAGGAGGTTCCAAACGGGGGGGAGGGGGGGTGTGATATACTTCCTGTACTAACACAAGTGCAAGTTCGAGGGAGCTAGGGGTTCTTAACTTATGGGATTCCGGGGAAGTGGAAGTTCCCGTGGTCTTAGCCGAATGAGGTGACACTCAAGTACACTGAGTCTCGAGGACTAACCGGTTAACTGATCTCGTGTATTCACTCTTTAACTCAACAGAGTATAGGGACCAAGATCGCTGTTGGGTACGTAAAGATCCGCGGGGCTTGGGTACACTAAGTTGGTCTAAACTAACCGCAGGTGCCTGTCTTCTTATATGAATCCGAAGCAGTTGCAAGCACGGTGACTTCAAGGGTTCTTAAGTTACCTTGTCCACAGCTCTTGTTTCTATCGTTTTAAACTCCGTCTCGGGATAGAGGGACTTTCACAAAGTGCTATTCGCAGGGTTCTCGAGTACTAACTCAAAGATCACCAAGTAAAAACTGTTACTGGTTCACGGGGGTTCTGATCGGTTGATAAACTTAAACCGGGTGGAATCAATTGTTTCTGAGTCAAAGATACACTGGTATTTCACTTATGCTGTATACGCGGGTGCAGATTAAACTACTGACTACGACGTTGTACAGGCCTTTATATACTACAATCCGGGACTATACGGGTATAAACTACTTACTCTTCGGGCCTATGGGAACTATGTTATCGGGTGCACTGTATCCCGGATGACTCATTTCGCCTACAGATTGCGTGCTTTGGTTGATATTTTGATATAACACCTTGTGCTCGCCGGGCTCAACTGGTAGGATGTTCCTTGTGGAATCCAGCTGGTCTGACCCGTCGTAGTGCTGTTACTGTTCTGGGTACTGTACCCTTTAATTCAATTCGTCAGGTCTTGTGACCTGTGACCACGCTGACGAAAAATTTATTTCGTCGCGGCGCCGGAGGTGCCGTGACCAGGAAAAAAAATTGGTCACTTCCACACGATCTTGGGCCATTTTTGAGCAGATTTTTAGCCAGTTTGGGATTTTTTTTTCGTCAGATTCGCCGCGGGCCGTGACTTGTGTGACATTTCGTCAAATCGAGGTCGCTTGTGACCTGTGACTGACGAATTGATTTAAAGGGTACAGTACTAACTAAGTACCCTTGTACTTAGGTTCTGGTGAAAGGTCTGATTCGTAGCTTTCAAAGGATACCCAACTTGTCAAGGGTGTCTCTGTGAACTACGCCACTATGGTGGTTTTACTGGTTGGTCTAGTCAAGGGTGAGGGACTTGAATTGTTCCCGTTCCTGATTGTTCTGCATGGTTCTACATGGCTCGAAGTCTTATTTTAATTCCGGATCCATGTGGCGTACTGCGCCACTCGGATTTAACTGCAAGTCAGCTTGATTCCGGTGAGGTTTCCTGACTCATATTCAGGGACGATACGGGTCCGTAGAGATCCCGATACGTGGTACATGAGGGTTCATGGGTACTGTAGTGTTTCAAACCGTATATTCTCATATCGGGTCACAGAGCCTCACGAACTGAACCTATACATATTGCATATTGCATCACAGAGCCTCCTGGCCAGGCACAGGCATCCAAAAGTGGAAATTTCAGGTCCCGCTTGCAGCGGCCTGTCCAAATAAGGGAATTTAAGGGTCTACGAACCTATTTGCTGTAAGTTCACAGCATATCAGGTCACAAGCCACGAACCTATGGTTGAAAACACTACAGTACACTTGGTTACACACTCTGAACAACTTCTGACTTCTAGACTTGTCTTTGAGGTTTTGTCTAAACACCTTATTTAAGTACTGTACGGTTTCGACCGTAAATTCGCATAACGCGTCACGCGTGCCCGGGAACCGAACTTAGCTTAAATGATAATGCATCATGGAGCTCGAATCCAGGGTCGGATCGCCCAAAACGGCAAAAATTTCGCTCCCACCTACAGCGGGACATCCAAATAAGGTAAGTCGGGGCTCCGTGCCTGGTTACGAACTTGTTTCCTGTAAGTTCGCGGCATAACGCATCACATGCCGCAAACTTACGGTCGAAACGGTATAGTACTTATCTTTATGAAGCGCAATCGAGTCGAACTCGAGGCTCATCGGGTTGTAGCAACATACCCGGCCGCATTGAGTATTTGATATTCAGGTACGTTTTAAGGTTTCTGTAGAACGTTACAGGAAATGCCGGGTTTCGGTAATTCGGTCCGTAGGCACGTATTGGCCACCTAGGAGTAGAGCATGCCACGAGTCTAAACCCGGGTCCGGCGGGTCGAGTTTGCGCGAGTTTGCATATTTGAAGTCCGGACTTGTGACTTGTCTCAAACTCGTGAGTCGCGTGTCTAAAACTCACGAGTTTGCGAGTTTTTAACGAGTTTTGAGCTATAACCCACTCATATCCCCTTCAACTGAGGTCAAACTAGTGCAAACATCATCTCTATAGCCTATTGCAACTCTGTTGAATCATATTCATATGTATAACATAGGTTATATGCATAATATTATATCTTAACTGACTACCGGAACCTGCGCAAGTACTTGCGGAATGCTCAACCTCAAACCTGCGACTTGCGCAAACTTGGGTCGCGAGTCGCGAGTCGCAGATTACCTGCGAGTTACCTGCGCCCGCCCAAACTCGTGTCATGCTCTACCTAGGAGTCTCTTCGCGTCCTAAGAGAGTCTCCTGTAAGTCTTTAGCGTAGACTTCTAACATCAGGAAAAGTGGTCCTGCCATTGAGGAGACCCAGGCCAACTATAGGGCATATGGTTGACTTAGGGCATATAAGTCCGGAATACACATAGGTCTCCGTAAGCCACAGTCCACGGGTGCCCCATTCCTGAGTCAACCTCAAGTCAACTTTAACTGACTTGAGTCACGTTTCGGAGACCCCATGTTAACTAATAAACAACTTTAGCCTACTCAAGGAAACCTAATATATATCTAAACTAACTCAAAATCAAACAGGGTATGCTTTGGGAGAACTAATTAGTGTTCAGATACAAGCAGTTAATCACAGCAAGTCAAGATTCTGCATGAAATAGCTGAAATTGAAATATACTCGCTACTAATCAACAGAAACTATCTACGAATGCTATGCTGGTAAGTTCGCTCAGTCGGGATGTAACCATCGTCATCCAAGCGGACGTGTCTAGGGTGTTCAGCAGGTCATTGTCGTCGTGGTGCTCACCCTCATCTTCACACCGGTACGTGTCGCCGTGTTTGTCCTAGGTGCTCGTTGTCGTACTGGTCTGGGTGCTCCCATCAGGCTTGTCGAAGTGCACATGCATATTGTTGGGCTTGACCAGGTGCTCGTCATCGTGCTGGTTTGGGAGCTCTATCATCCTTGTCCTGCTGCTCGTGTCATCCTCAGTTGGGATATCCTTGTTGGGTACCCGTCCTTGCTGGTGTTGCCGTCTCATCTCCGTGCTGTCCTAGTGGGCCGGTGTTCGTGTCCTTGGCTGGAAGTTGGCGCCGTCGCGCTCGTCCTAGTGCTGGCCGTCGCGCTCGTCATGGTATTGGCGTTATCCCGGTACTGGTGTCATCGTGCTCGTCCCGGTACTGGCCTTGTCGGGCTCGTCCTGGTATTGGTGTTGGCCCATCCCGGTACTGCCGTCGTCGCTGGTCCCAGTGCTTGCTGGTGTGGTCGCTCGTCCCGGTACTAGTGTCGTCGCTCGTCCCCATGCTGGCGGCGTCGCTCGTCCCGGTACTGGTGTCGTCGCTCGTGCCGGTGCTGGTGTTCGTCCCCATGCTGGCGTTGTCGCTCGTCCCCATGCTGGCGTGGTTGTGCTCGTTCCGGTGTGCCGGTGCTTGCGTCTGTGCCCGGTAGTTGGCATTGTCGCGCTCATCCTCGTCGGGTACTAAGATGGAGATTGGTCAGTAAGCATCAGGAAAGAAGACACAAACAGCGCACCTGAACCATGGCATGAAGATGGTAGTGGTGCAACGGTTGCGCGATAGCCCTCATGTTATGGATGGTGGTGGTATGAGTAAGAGGAAGAGAGATGATTGAACTTGGGTCGGTGGTCTAGGCGTGTGAAGAGCGTGGGCTTCGTCGTCATCATCCGGGACGAATCGTCATTGACTGTCGGTCGTAGTCGTCGTGGGTCCTTGCTCCAACCTTGTCGTCGTATCATTGTCCTTATATTGTGGTCGTGGTAATCGTAGGTCGTCATGCCGCGTCGACTGCCACTGCATAGTCAGTCGTAAAGGCAGAAGAAATCAGCAACGACGCACATCCAATACCAATCATGCCTAAGTTCAGTGGCGTTGCGATGAAGTCTGTGGTGGTGGTGAGCGATCGAGGAAAAAACCAACCAACGTGTGATCATGACGTGGCGAGCCGACACGAGAGGCACACCTAGAAATATTGTCCTGTCCAAGGTCTTGTCCGACGTCTAACTATCAGTTAGCAGCGGCACCCTAACAATGAGAACAGGAGACACCTGTTTGACAGTGGGCCTACAAAGGCCTGCTCAAGGTCGGCCTGCCTCTACATAGGCCGGCTGTCAAATTGTGTCTGCCATTGATGAGAGGGCAGCTGCTGTCTGTCGAATGCAATGGTGATGGTGATGGTGAGACGTGGTGTCCAGTATTTGGGTAGTGGGTACCCGTCGATCATGGTAGTAGAAGACAAGGTGCGTGATCAGTCGAACTGCTCATATCGTACAGCTTCTTTATGTCCTGCCTCAAGCAGTTGTCAAGTAGATACCTAGAGACAAGAAATCGATATTTCACTGAGAATATTTCCGTATGCTGCATTGAGAAACAAGAAATGCAGCCTACATGAGTGGGTATCGTAATGTGGTGACTTTCCCATATCACTCATCCCGAGTGTCGAGTCTTATTCATACCTGCCGACAATCCCCCAAGCAATGGCGTGAGGGCAGTCGGCGTGCATGATACAGTCTCAACCACGTACAGTCTCTGTGGATCGTTACAACCCACAGAGCCTGTGGTGGTGGTGAGACTGGGCGTCGGACACAGCGATGGCCATTATTGGTGACCCCGATGGACAGCAAGGTATCAACGGACAAAGATCGTATACTCGGCCCAGGGCATACTCTCTAGGGAAGACAGATACTACGTAGTACGGGACAACCTTGTACAGAGCAGAAAAAATAACGCACCATTCTGAAATTGGATAGCGTCTAGGATGCTACCAAGCTTCTAGTCCAGACCGAGCCCAATTAGCAATAGATACAGCCTAATGCTTGTCGAACATATTTCCGCCTCATCGTGAAGTGTTGATCCGTCCTTGTTCAAATGGCGCCGTCCCAGAGACGAGCGCGAGAGAACTCGAAGCGCATCCAGAGGCAGGGAACCAGAAAGAACCTCAACAGGCCAAAGAGACACAAGAAAGCGAATAAAACCAGACAGAAGAGGCCCAAGAAGTTTTAAGGTCAGAAGCACGTTGTCGTTGACGCGCCATGGCGGGAGCAAGAGGGAGATAAGACTTGTCAATCTGATCAGTCGGACTTGAACTGATGAGTCGGATGACCGAGTTTATACTCGGGGCAAGTAGGTCTGCAGATGTAAGGACGACTTCTTGACCTGATTACTTCATTAAGCTACTGGTCTGACACTAGGAGATCATACATATAACATATATACACGTCCTGCAGAAGAAATGAAGGCAGTAGCATGTGTCAGACACGTTAAATTGAGTGGACGATCCTCCCTCTAAAGCGTGGGAATTTTGATCAAAACTCCGGTGGGGAGGAAGACTGACCTCTAGAACATAGGTCCCTTCACCAAATGACATGGTTCCTTTTGCAAAAAGGTTGTAAATGAATGTCTAAAGGTAGCCCAGTACAATTTAGAGAGGTATCCCTATGTTAAATAACCAAAAATGCGAAAATGCTTAAAACAGCATTAGAGACCTCAACGAGTCACCGAGTCACCGAGTCATCTGGTGACTCGACTCGCCTCGGGCACCTCGGCGTTCGCACTCGTGTGACTCGCGAGTCACGTACTCGCGAGTCCGGTCGCGGGTCTGAGTATCCATCTGCGGACCACGAGTCATCACACAATGACTCGCAAATATTTAGGTATGTATTTTATCTTAATTTACAAATTTTTAGCAACTCAAACGGACCCTTGCGTGGCTCAAACGAGCTATACGCAACAATTTCGCCAGATCCGGCGACTCGGGCCGAGTCCCGAAGCGACGCGTAAGCGTCTAATCGGATGGTAACTCTCTCTATCTTACCACCATCACCACATCCCAGAGCGCGACGATTGTCGCCTCTGCTGTCCTGACGATTGTCAGACAGCTGTGAGGTGTGTTTCTGGCCTCGGCTTTGTGCCGGGCCTGCTGCTGCTGTCTCCGTGAAGCAGCATAGGACACAACGACGACCAGGACCAGGACGACTACTACGACTACTGGCGACTAGGACGACGACCAGGCCCAGGACGACAATCGCGACCGGGACAGTTTGCGGGAGGAGGTAACGCTGTTGCGTTAGGTGGACAGCGGTCGTGGTGGGATTGTGTCGCATTGGGTGGCCAGCGGTCGTGGCAGGATTGTGTCGCGTTAGGTGGACAGTGAGATTGCGCAGGAGAACAGGAGACAGGTGAGTTTTTCTTTGTATCAGGACTACTACCACCACCTCCATCTTCCTCCTCTGCTACCACTCTCCCGCCATCTCACCACTCTCCCGCCATCTCACCACCACCCCTCCACCACCACCCCTTCCTACAGCTACCACCCCCCACCCTACCTCATGCACAGCTGAGTGTCCCCGTGCCATTGCCCGGGGATGCTCACTGGGCATGAATACTGGGGGGTGTACGGCTGTACGGACTCGCGAGTACTCACGAGTATCCGAGGTGACTCGGACTCGAGGCGATGACTCGCGAGTGGACTCGCAGATACTCACGAGTCATCGCGAGTCGAGTGCGACGCGAGTCTGAGCAGGACCTTTTTGGACGTGAGTACTCACGTCCCGGATCGCGAGTCTAACTCGCGTCGGACTCGTTGAGGTCTCTAAACAGCATTGGGGACCTATCTATACATGGACTACTGGGTTGGGGACACTATCTATATCATAAATAGAGATTTAGTACTACTATAAACGATGTATCAAAGTATCAGGTCCCCAGAGTGGCAGTATCCTATGCTATATCCCTGGTGGCCCTGGAGCAGTCATCCTGATATATCTCTTGAACCCTTCGATGAAATAACCTGAAAATGATATCAGATATTGCTCTATAGTACCTCTAAAGGGTATCAAAGTCCCAAGGCTATAGGCTATATACAAAGCCTACTAGAAGTGTGGCGCATTTTTGCACCTCTAATATCTCCTCCAGTTTTGAAGCTATCGCAAAATGGTTTACAGCATTGGATTCCCAGCCCAAAAAACTATAAAAAAGGTTTTCATCACCCCAACAGCCATCCCCTACAGCAGCATTCATCAATGCCCACCCCATTCAGCCTAATGCTGACCTAATCAAAAATGCGCCACAAAGGGCATTCCCCACCCATCCTAGATCCCATCCATCAATCCATCAATCCCAGGCACATTTCCCACATCCCATCAATATCTAATCTCCCTATCAGTAGACCCTGCAGAACCCTACCAGATCCCAGACCTATTTATAGATCCTGGGCCAGGCAGCAGGCCACCCCCGGGTGGGCCCTCCCTATTAGGAAAGCGCTCTGGAGGGCCCTATTATTATAGGTAGGTGGCCTGAAACTAGTTTAGACTCTAAGTCGCAGGCATCTAAATACAACTTATAATGTATTTCGGTGCTCTGCTAGATAGGGCTGAAACTAGTTAAGGGTACTGCATTGGGTGTCAGCTCAATGGCATCAGGATGACTCAAGCTTGTCATTGCTGTGGTCTTTGCTTTGAGATAGCTCAAGCTGTCTCAGGTCTCCTCAATGCCCTCTGGTTACTCACTGTGACAGTGATCAACTTAGGCAGCCTCTGGCCCACAGGCTGTTTCCTGATGTGGGCGAAGACATGGTCAGAAGAACAAGCCGATGTTACCATCACATCTCAAAATGTCCCGAATTTAGGCTCCGCCTAGGTTGAGTATTTCACACAGATAGGGAGGCGCAACAGCATATCAAATTGGGATCTATCTGCGGTGCATCAGGCTTTCAGACCTCGTGTACAATAGGGCGCGCGAAGTCACGCAAGGCGCGGCGAAAATTGTTCCAGGCTACGCCGGACAGTATGACTGCCTGGCGTAGGTTCTGCCGATGCGTATGGTTGCGAATATCCAAGGACAGATGCAAGAGGTCATCCCCCGTGCGAATTCCCAAGGCCTTGAAGATGCAGTACAGACGCATGAATACGGTGTCACAAAGCCAGCGGAAAACGGTGTTATCGTCGAAGGACGCCTCCAGGGAGTGGTCAACCCAACTATCGAGCTCATAGCTCCCGGGGACGAAGCCCTCTGATGCATGTTCAACACGAATATCGCGAGAGAAAGCAATTACTCGACTCACCCAAATATTTCTGTGTGCTGCCAAGTTGGTAGTGAGCGGTGGGGCGACGCAGTTGATTCAACCGCGTACGGACGCTTCTGATGGGTAAAAGTGAGAATGAGGAGGCAGGGAGGAGAATAGAAAATTACTTACTTGCGCACTTCCGTTGTCCGGCGAGTCAACTCTACGACATCCAAAGGAGGCTGGATGAGCACGACCGGGACGGAGGGCGCCGAGGCGTGCACCCTCCCGTACTCATGCTAGAGCATGCCACGAGTCTAAACCCGGGTCCGGCAGGTCGAGTTTGCGCGAGTTTGCATATCTGAAGTCTGAACTTGCGACTTGTCTCAAACTCGCGAGTCGCGGGTCTAAAACTCGCGAGTTTGCGAGTTTTTGACAAGTTTTGAGCTATAACCCACTCATATCCCCTTCAACTGAGGTCAAACTAGTGCAAACATCATCTCTATAGCCTATTGCAACTCTATTGGATCATATTCATATGTATAACACAGTTTATATGCATAACATTATATATTAACTGACTACTGGAACCTGCACAAGTACTTGCGAAATGCTCCAACTTCAAACCTGCGACTTGTGCGAACCCGGGTCGCGAGTCGCGAGTCGCAGGTTACCTGCAGGTTACCTGCGCTGGCCGAAACTCGTGGCATGCTCTAACTCATGCGAGCCGTAGTTGCTTTGCGTGGAGATTTCTTTGCGCACCTGGGTGATGCCGTTACGGCCTTTCGCGAGGGAGAGCTCGGTTTGGAGCCCACTATGGTGATGGTCGTAGTTGGAAGCCTTACATCCAGAAGAGGAAGGTACGCCGCTAAAAGCAGGCAGCAACACGTGAGAAAGTCTGCGTGCAGAGATAATAATATTACTTTAAATCTTTATAGATGCTGGTAACGTAGCTTGCCCTGAGCGTGTTCTTGACGAACTACAAGAAATGAAGGATCCTAGGAGAACCGGTCGTAAATGTCGTCTACTACGTCCGTGGCCTGACTGAAGTCTCGAAGCATACCAATCGCGTCTATCCACACCGGGGAATCCTGTCCTGCAAGCTTGCCAATCTTACTGCAAAGGGCAGATGCCTTTCGTCAAAGTCTCTCCGCATTTTCCTTCGCCTGTAGGAGGAAGGGCATGCAGCCAGCCTCCTTGTCGATAGCCGTAGCATACAGTCTCTGACCATATTGCGTCAATGAGCCCTGGCGTTCGTAACGGAGAGAAGTACGAAGAATCTTCAGCGTAGTGACGGCGATGGCCAAGTCGGATTGTTGTTTGATTGTACCAACGCTGTTCCGAGAGCTATGAAGGGGACCGGGTCCGTCAAGAGATGGTGCAAGTAAGTGCATAAGACCTACGACGAGACTTCATTCAAATCTTTGGTGCTGTCGCACGTAGTATGTGTACGCGTGTGATAATCAGAGCGTTTCTTGGAGAGAATTACGTTGCAGTTCCTAAGGTAGGCATCAGTCAGAAGTGGAAAGTGTCGATGGGTGAATTAGAGACCTCAACGACTCAAATCTGGATCAGATCCGCGATCCATCACGCGAGTACCCGTGGCCGAAAGTGCCGATCCGTGATCCTTATGTGATCCGACCCGCCACGAATCGACGGATCAGACGGATCGGATCGCCGAGATCGCCGAGCGGGTTGAGTACTCGAGTAAACTCGAGTATTCCACGCACCCAAATCTATTCATGCCCGACGAGTATCCCCGGGCAATGGCACGGGGACACTCAGTCGTGCATGATGCAGACTGAGGGTGGTGATAGCAGAGGAGGAGGTCATGGTGGTGGTGTGGAGGCAAGAGTGATGGTAGATGGTGATGGTGGTGGTGGACGTGGTAGTGGTGTGGGTAGTGGTGGTGTGGGTGATGGTGGTGGTGTGAGTCGTCGTTGTCGGCTCCATCAGCGCACCACTCACCGTGTCAACGCGTCATCCTCCCGCCATCCATCATCACTCCATCCACGTCTTCACTCCATCCCCGTCGTCGTCGTTGTCCGGGAGTCGTGGTCGTCCGGGAGTCGTGGTCGTGGTCGTCCAGAGTCGGCGCCGTGAAGTCGTCCGTTGCTGCTGTCACAGAGACAGCAGCAAGCCCAGCACTCAGCCGGGGCACAATCCTCACCCCAGAGGCCACCTGACAGTCGTCAGAGTGGCAGCGGCGACAATCGTCGCTCGCTGGGTGGTGATCGTGGTGGTGGGAGAGAAAGATGAGAGAGATCGAGTTATCGATCAGAGGCTTACGCGGCCTCTCGGCAATCGCCGGATCGTGAGAATTCCTAGGAAATTCACGCGTACGGCTCGTTTGGGTGACTCAAGGCCCCGTTTAACTTTGAAAAAATTTGTAAATTAGCATTAAATATATATGTAAATATTGACGAGTCAACACGAGTACTCGCGACGAGTACTCGTGCCTCCAGAGGCCGATCCGTGATCCATTACTGATCCGACCCGCCACGGGTCTACGGATCAAACGGATCGGATCTCCGAGATGCCCGAGCGGATCGAGTATGGGTAAACCGCGTGATCCGCTGACTCGTTGAGGTCTCTATGGGTGATCGAGTACAACTTTGAGTAGTAGTTCTGGTCGTATTGAGCTCTGGCGGCCCGTCTCTCTTCGGTGGTCTTGTAAATTTTCTTTCGGGCCATATCTACATGCAGGAGTTAGTGAGAAAGTCACATGTAAAAAGTGGGAATATCGGTCGCACTGGTTAGAGATGATGATGGTTTGCATCCAAGTTAGGCAATAGGTCATGTTCGACCATTTACAGTATTTGGATTGTTACGAGATTTTCGTTAAGGATGTCCTGCTACCAACAATAAAAATCTGACTACACAGCATTAATTAGAGACACTTAGTGATTGTTCTAGAGCTTTCATTGGAATGATACGCTCACCCTATGCTGTACCTTCTATCTATTACAAGCTCTAATATGAGGGCACAAGATTACATTACTGGCTCTAATATGATATCTGCGACTATAGGGTTATAATACATTACATATGCCCTACCTAATATAATGGGTTAGGTTAGATCACATGATTGAAAAAGCGGAGAACCTAGTCACATGATCAGAAAAGCGAAAAGGCTAGGGTTCTCCTCAATGGATGGGGTAGGGATCATCAGGAACCACAGATTAGATATTGATGGGATGTGGGGGATGTTCCTGGGATTGATAGATTGATGGATGGGATCTAGAATAGGTGGGGGATGCCTTTGGCTATGCAATTGTGGCGCATTTTTGATTAGATCAGCCCTGGGCTGGATGGGGTGGGCAATAATGAATGCTGCTGTAGGGGATGGCTGTTGGGGTGATGAAAACCTTTTTTATAGTTTTTTGGGCTGGGAATCCAATGGTGTAAACTATTTTGCGATAGCTTCAAAACTGGGGGAGATATTAGAGGTCCAAAAATGCGCCACACTTCTAGGAGGCCTTATACATAGCCTATAGTCCTAAGACTTTGATACCTTTTAGAGGTACTATAGAACGATATCTGATATCATTTTCAGGTCATTTCATGGAAGGGCTCAAGGGATATATCAGGATGACTGCTCTAGGGCCACCAGGGATATAGCTCAGGATCCTGCCACTCTGGGGACCTGAGACTTTGCTACATCGTTTATAGTAGTACTAACCCTCTATTTATGATATAGAGAGTGTCCCCAACCCAGTAGTCCATGTATAGATAGGTCCCCAGTGCTATTTTAAGCATTTTCGCATTTTTGGTTATTTAACATAGGGATACCTCTTTAAATTGTACTGAGCTACCTTTAGACATTCATTTACAACCTTTTCGCAAAAGGAACCATGTTATTTGGTGAAGGGACCAGTGTTCTAGAGGTCAGTCTTCCTCCCCACCGGAGTTTTGATCAAAATTCCCACGCTCTAGAGGGAGGATCGTCCACTGAATTCTACGTGTTCCACACATGCTACTACCTTCATTTCTTCTGTAGCATGTGTATATATGTTATATATATGATCTACAAGTGTTAGACTAGTAATTTAATAAAGTAATCATTCATTATTGCCCACCCCATCCAGCCCAGGGCTGATCTAATCAAAAATGCGCCACAATTGCATAGCCAAAGGCATCCCCCACCTATTCTAGATCCCATTCATCAATCCATCAATCCCAGGAACATCCCCCACATCCCATCAATATCTAATCTGTGGTTCCTGATGATCCCTACGCCATCCATTGAGGAGAACCCTAGCCTTTTCGCTTTTCTGATCATGTGACTAGGTTCTTCGCTTTTTCAATCATGTGATCTAACCTAACCCATTATATTAGGTAGGGCATATGTGATTATTATAACCCTATAGTCGCAGATATCATATTAGAGCCAGTAATGTAATCTTGTGCCCTCATATTAGAGCTTGTAATAGATAGAAGGTACAGCATAGGGTGATACGCTGACCAGACAACATGCAAGAACATCTACATCGCTCTGCCGGAGATTCGGACCGGATGCCAGACTTGTATTTCTCCAAGGACTTGGCTCGCGAATTCTCCTCACAATGACTGATTTCTGACTGACAATGAGGAGAACCCATAGGGAGACAGCAGAGATACATATTACACTTTTGGAGAGACACAGACCAGACCGTATCTACATTAGAATCAAACTACATCGACCCGGACAATGCGTTTGTCGCTACACGCGCACATGTATTCATCCCGAGCTTGACCATACGTCGCATACGTCTCATAAAGTGCTCCGGGCACACCAATGTATTGAATGGCAGCCTCGATGCTAGATAGAGAGTTAGCAAATGCAAAGAAACATGTCGGGGCAACGGCTGAAGACTCACTAGGTTCTATAGACACCTGGTTGGATGCCGCAGTAAACGACATGCCAGGAAGTTCTGTGCGCGCCCTGGCTGAGCGGAGTATCACCAGGATAGAGAGCGAGTTTCGGATCTTCAAGACAGACACGCTTAAAAGTGCGGGTGGGTGGGGGACTCTGTGTACTGTAAACCAGACCGGGCTGACGACGTCCATATTGATAGGCAGATGCGGCGAGAGCTAAGGTGAGGTAGCTTGCCCAGAGAACACCCGATTGTCCGTCAACTGTTCCCTGAACATCCTGACTGGGGAGAATGAGTATTGAAGGTGTGTGCATGGATAAAGACGAAACTTACAAGTCGGCGTAAACGCCCGGGTGCGAGCCACGAAATACAACATAGACTGGGTCCTTTCGCCTAGGCTGGCGGCGCTTGGGGCTGAGGCATTGAACTTGCGCATTCTCGTGCTGTTGGGACCCTGCCTCGTACCTGGAAACAAGTTTAGCAAGAGAGATAGTAGATAGTTTGACCATACTGACCAATGACCAGTGAGGATGCTCGTTGCCCCCGCACGGACTGAGTACAATGCGTTTTGCGAGGTAGGTGCCAGACTGAGCGACGTGGCGAGAGAGTCAGCAAGAGAGTCGACGGGATCGCCGACGTGACTGTGGTGAGGAGTGCCAGGTGGGACGGCACGGCTTCTATGGGAGGCAGAAGCCTCTTGAGACGGGGTACGAGCCGTGGCGGCGCTTGATGAGATGATGGATTGCGGCGTGCTTTCCTCCTCGTCAGAGCTGAGCTCAATCCAGATTGTCTGAGGGCTGGAGCTGGTGGGCATGATGGTGGACGGAGTCAAGATGGGCCGCGGATGCAGTGGCCTTAAAATTGATGGCGGAAGTATTACATGCGCTGCGTGAATTACATTAAACTACACAAACATCCCGCCTGCTCATTGGCCGTCGGCGTGGGAGCCCTGCAAAGATGTTATTGAAGCCAGAGAGGGCACGAAACGACGTACGCAGCAGAACAGGAAACGCGTAGTTCACCAATGCGGACCTTGTCACTCTTGAGCGAGTTGTTGAAGTACGTGACGGCGGCACTCTAGCAGTGACACTTCTTAAAAAAACCGCCAGTGACGCCGCCGGTGAGGGTGGAGGCCTCATTCCTATGTAAATACACGTTAGGAGAAAGTGATGAAACTTTTCGCTAGTGGAGACTCACGCATCGGTTAGGATACCAACTTTGAGACCAATGGTGACGGGGTAGAAGTAAACTTTGCTCCCATCGATGTTGGACGGGATGTAGGCGGGCCTGAGTGATTGGGTCTGGACTTCGGTGAACAGCACGCCGACGCGGAATCTGACTTCCGTGCCAGCGTACTCCTCAACGGGAATGAGGGAATCGTAGATGCAATCCACAGGGAAACCGTCGGGAATGCGAGGGCGAGGGTATGGAGGCGGCGCTATGGAGGAGTGAGGGGACAATTTGTTGTACTGTGGAATTTTATTCAATTCGTCGCACCTTGTGACGTGTGACCGGTGTGACGAAAATCTGAATTCGTCGCGGCGCCGAAGGTGCCGTGACCGCGGAAAAAAAATTCATCATTTTCGTCGATTTTCAGCAAAATTTCACACATTTTGGGCCATTTTCACCTTCTGAATTCATCGAAATGCTCCAGAACCTGTGACTCATGTGACAATTCGTCGATTTTGGGTCCGTTGTGACCCGTGACCGACGAATTGAATAAAATTGCACAGTAAATTGACGAAAGTACTGTAGCGTTTCGACCGCAAATTCACATAACGGGTCACGGAGGTCTTTGAAGTGAAGCTATATATACATCATAACGGGTCACGGACCACTTTGGCCAGGCACGAGCCTCCAAATAAGGAAATTTCAGGTCCCGCCTATAGCGGGACTGTCCAAATAAGGCAATTTAAGGGTCTGTGAAGCTATTCACTGTAACTTCAGACCATAACAGGTCACAGGCTGTGAAGTTACGGTCGAAACGCTACAGTACCTTCAGCAGCAGTAGAAGCCGACGCAGTGTGGGCTTCGGCGGTTTCAACAGTGTCGGCAGCCTTGGAGGACATCGAGAAGGCAGAGAGGGAATGTCTGAGAAGGGAATGAGTGCCTGCGCAAGGTTTTGACTGGCGGGCCGTGGAAAATTGATCTCGATCTTGGGCGATGAAATTGAGGCTGCTCATGTGGCGAGGACCACAAGGGTGTACGATAACGCAGGGTTCGAGAAGCCCGGAGATTCGGATGTGCTGTGATTGGTTGGGAGAGTGGCGACAGGAACTTTGCGTGCCGCGAGGACCGCCAACTTCACCATGGATGATCACGAAGGTCGGGACCCCTTCACGCCAAACGAGCTGGCGAAAGTCACGACAACCCTCGACGACGCGTCAGCTAAGGCCGTGACGCAGACTGCGAACCCTTCAGACATGTCAAAAACCTTAGGATCGAAGACTGCGGCAGGACCCGAGCCAAGCAATGGAGAGGCAGTACAGCCTGAGGCTGCACCACCTGGAGAGCCGGAAACTGGGAAGGAAAGGAGGGTGAGACAGAAGAAGGTGGCATACCGAAAGAAGGAGAAAGAACAGCGTAAGAATTTGAAGGGATGGATGGACGGGAAGTGCGAGGAGGTTTTCCTGCCGTTGGTGCTCGTGTACGCCGACCTTTTGAGTCAAGGGGCATGGCAGGAACTCGAACAAAAGATGCGCGAGTGGAGCGCCTTTACCACCATCACTTCCCATACCCTATGCGCGACCATGAAGAACCCGACGTGTTGACGCCGTTCAATCCCCACGACACGCCGATAAATAATGACGACGGCCTTTCGGACGAGGACCTCGCTGCGAAACATGAGCACATCAAACACGACTAATGTAGTAAGTGTGGCATATTTTGATGGCGATCTTCTTCTGATGTGATTGTGCAGCGTCTGAGGCGATGGCTGCAGTACCGGGCAAAGAAGTTGAAAGAGACGTGCTATCAAGTTATCGAAAAACGTGGGCGCGGATGCCTATGGAGAGCTGGCTTTGGACTTGGCCGGTCTGAGTAAGTGTCCCAGACAGCCGCACGCTGCGAACCTCTGGGCACCAGACAACAAGAACGATGTTGAGATGGCGATTACGGCTGCGTGGAACAGGCGACCAAACCAAGAAGGCCGACGACGTGTTGAATATCACCTTCCGCGACAAAGTCAAGCGAGACGTGTTTAAGAACTTGCCGTCGGACGTTGTTGTGAGATACCAAGCTCAAGGCGTTGGAGGAGGGAAACACGGCCAAGGCCGAATTCAAATTTCGCCAGGAAAATGGTGCACCAAAGGACGCGGTTTCTCGCGCGAAGTGAGTGCTGTAAATGATTGCAGTTCGAACGGGGGGCTAATGAAGTATATAGAGCGGCGGAAGCGTGCTGGAGACTTCATTGCGAGGATGCAACGCGTGGTGGAGAGTGCGTCGAATCTGAAGGTCTTCTCACTATTTGGCGGCCCGACTCATAGCTCCCAAGGCGAGATGTTGGGCACACGTGAGTTGGAATTTTGCTAATGACGTCGTAATGACTAAAGAAATACTGTTAGCGTGAGCATGAGCAGGACAGTTACGAGCGTACCACAAGAGCTTCGCAGACTGGTTGGGGGTGGAGAGCACTGCATGGCTCCACGGACAATAGCGAGCATACCTCGCGAAGTGTTACACAGACGCGGAGAAGCGTGCGGTGATAATTGATGATCCTGCCGCGCCGCTGAGAGAGGAAAGATGGAAGGGGTCGATACCGGCGCCAGTGGATTGCCGAATACACTGTTACTGAAAGGTTTACATTTGTTGTCGGACTCCGACACGTCCAGCAACGATTCGTCAAGCGACGACAGCGACGACAGCGATAATGACGTCGCTCATGAGGGAGGAAAGCCAAAGAAGCGAAAGTGGAAAGGGGGAGCGGGGGGAGACGATGCGCGCGCGAAGAAGAAGGCGATGACTGCGAGGAATAAGGATACAAGGAAAGAGAACAGGGAGAAACCTGCGAAGGGGAAAACTAACATGCGACGAAATAAGCTGATATCCGCGGGTTTTGGACAACGTGCAGGATAAGGTTACAAGGAAGGACCCGGCAGACGAATATTTCTACTAGTACTCGGCGAAGAAGGTTTCCTATGGCGTGCCCGAGCCGCCCCGTAGGCCGCTTGCTACGAGGCCGCGCCCCAAAACCGGTACCGACTGCGAAAAAGAGCAACGTCGATGCCGCCTCTCCATCGAACACTTCAGCGCCTGCTAAGGATGTTGAGGAGGGAGAAAGTTTCAATGGTAGGCCGCGTCCCAAGCCGGTACCGACTGGGAAAAGGCTAAACATCGATCTGGCCTCTCCATCGAGGACTTCGGCGCCTCCCATGGACGTTGACACCAGAGAAAGCCTCAATGTGGAGACGCGTAATACGATGGGAATGGATGGAAGGCAGCCTAGCGTCGATCCAGGCTCTCCATCGCGCAATTCGGCGCCTCCGATGGACGTCGACGAAGGAGAAAGTTTCAATGACAAGACGCGTAATAGGAACGGCGAAGTCGACCTGCCGGGACGCGAAAACTCTGCGGAAACCGGTAGATACGCTTGAGTTTATGGATGAGAATATCGGGAAGGGTGTGGATGGGTCGGCAAGCGGTGCATTGAGGGTAATGGATGGCGCGCCAGAGTGGTTGGCTGTTGCAGTCAAGGAGTTCTCAGAGGCTGCGGGCGGCGGGACTTAGACACCGTGTTGACACTGCTTGTCGACATCGAGCGTCAGTGTGGGTTCGTGGGGTGCAAGATGGTAAAAAGTTCGGCTTACCAAAGAGCAAGCGTCCGAGTTTCCTGAGCGTGTGGATTGGCAAAGGCCGTACGCGCGCGAAACGCGCCATTTTGTCATCATCAACGGGTCCTGCGCTGATAAGAGAGTGGAATGTTTGGGCGTCGGCGATGGAACCAAGTTGGCGAAAATGGGGAAAGACATCGCGTTGAGGAAGTGGTGGTCGGCGGAAGAGTGGAGTGTGCTACGGCAGCCGGGACAGAATGGACTGTTGGGAATGATCGCCATACTGTCCTGGTGGCGAGAATACTGCTGTGCTAATGGGGATGCAGAGGTCGATGCATGGCGGGAGGAAGAGAAGGAGGTCAGGTTGATGATGATGGACTTATTGATGTTCGTACGTAAGGACCAGCGTGCAGCGATAGATACATGAATGGGCGTGGTGGAATTTATATACAACGCTTGGCAGTAAGTTCAGGAGGAACTGAAGAGAAGTTAGAACATCATGGAAGATTGTCGTGATGGATAGGATAGAGTTGAAAAAAAGTGACACCGAGCAGAAAATGGAAGAAGCATCTCCGGGAATTGAACCCACAAACTGGAGAGCAGAAGTCAGACCATCCTCCAGCTGAACCACAGAGGCTTGGGAGAGTAGAGGTGTAAGTAGTAATATGACACTACTAGATCACGAAAGGGGAACTTAGTGCATTTTGTAAAGACAGGTCGTCGGGGATGTGGAGTTTTGGGAGATGTGAGGCGACTTAAAACTATTCGCTTGCGGTTCCGGGATAGAGTGAAGATGTGGAAATTAGGGTTCCAACAAGAAGAAGAAATGCAGGGGTACACATAATGTGTGGCGCAAGGTTATCCGGCCGCATCCAGCGCAATTGTACAAGTAATGTAGCTGATACGTAGTATACTGAAGTACTTTAATATGTACAATGCATTTACGCTGATTTTGAGGGCGGCACTAAGTGTGGCGCAACGTTATCCGGAGTAGTCACGTCCATGAGTGTAGAGTGTTTAAGGGTGCACCCGGGTGCACTCACATTCAGCACCTGGGTGTAGAGTGTTTGCGCCACATTAGTAGGGTGTACTGACGGGTGGCCACCCGAGTGCGGGTATTTGCCTTTGAGCCACGAGTGCCGACCCACACTCTACCCGAGTGGACACTCGCAAACACCCGGGTACTCAACAAAATGAACCCCGCAAGAATCGAACTCGCGGGGCTCTGACCTTTGCGATCAATATCACAACAATGGGCGCGACCACTCCGCCAAACGGTCTTGAAAGACCCAAACTTACAGCACTTATTACATGTAACCCGGTCAATGAGCATTTAAAAAAAAATAATAGTACAACAAAATTAAAGTCCTAAACAAAACACAAGAATATGTAAAACGTACAATACAAGAAACTAAAGTCTATGGGGAGCAGGGGTGCACGACGTACAAAATCCGCATATGTAATGATATAATGCCAAGCTATAGCGTACTCCGCTTCATTCAACTCGACGAGTGATGGGATGTTCGGCGGTGCCAGTCGCTTCATGCGCGAGTGAGTCGAGGAGGCCATAGGCGGCATTCGCGTCCATCCACACATTATCCGGTAACAACGCGAAAATGCCTTTTTGACGAGCCTCAACATCTCGCGATCCCAATCCAGCATCCTTGTCCTCCAAATCCGCCACCAACAGCCGCTCCTTTGCAAAACCGGGCATGAATGCAACAACCTTGATAAACCGACTTTCTCTAGTCGACGCGTCGAGCTCGTTGAACTGAGGAGTCATACCCTCCTTGACCTCGACCTCATCGAATCCATCGGGCTTCAATTCGTAGAGATATCCATCCAGAACGAGGAGTTCGAAGCGGAAGGAGATGGTGTAAATCTCCCACAAAATCTCGCGACAAACATCTTGGGGAATTTGTCGAGACTCGTAAATCACGTTGTTCCATGCCGGCGCGATGTTCTCGAGGTTATCGAGATTAATACCCTGAGCAATGATACTGTCAGAACACTAGTAATCGTAAAATCGATGATTTCACATACCAAAGAACCCGCGCTGTCGAGACTGTCCTGGATATTGGCCTGAATCTGCCTACGACTCTCAGCAGCCTTCGTATCATCCCGAGACCCGTGCAGTTCGAGCCCGAGTACTTGGCGCCACTCAGGCGATTGGAGGAGGCACCGCGTCACGCCCAACGTGCGGATTCGATACAAAAGCACCGGTCGAAGTTTGAGGTACGTCGTGAAGTAAGCCTGCCGCGAATTCTCGTTGCTGTGGTTCGCTAAAAGGACAGGATCTGGCAAGATATATCCTCGCGATACACCCGGACGCGATTTCTGAGACTGGTTGAAGGACGCGCCGATAACCGCGCTTGCTTGCGCCCATATTCGAAGTGCTTCAGGCATGACAGGTGATACGATGTCCACGAACTTGTTGCGATCTTGCGACTGTTTCTTGCCCCGCGTCGGTTTCACATCTAAAAAGTAGAAAAAACATTTCAGTTCGTGTAAATGAGCAAGCAAAATACGTACAAGGGGCAGAGCGGACTGAGGATTGAGAGGATGGCCGCGGAGGACCAGAGGCGGATTGGCGATTGACGGGAAGGCGAGACGATGACGATTCCGCTGCTTGAGAGGCGGATTGGCGATTGACGGAAAGACGAGACGATGATGATTCGCTGCTTGAGAGGGAGGATTTGAAGGGGGTAGTTCCGGTTGACGCGAAGACTGTGAGGCAGCGGAACATCATATTGGACACTGGTAGCTGAATTGTCTGTCCCAAAGATTGTCGAAGGAAATGCGCGCTTCCAGCCGTATTGCGCCATAGCTCGGTAGCGTTCTAGATCTGCTATTTTTCCTGAAAATATTGTAGGCACGGGGGCGACTCGTCATCAAAACAGACGTGGCAACCGAACTCCCTTGACGTTGAAGGAATGTCGTCCAGCCATTTGTCGACGCGAAGCCCAGTTTCCGCGCCAAGGGGACGAAAGACCCACACTGGAATGCCCGCCTAAAGTCGATTCAGTGAGGCAAACAAAAAGAGGGTGGTAATGAGAACTTACCGATAACAATTCAACGCCACATCCAGCCGATCTGTGATAGCGCCCACAAACTGGTTGGAGTGGAACCTGCCTCGCGTCTGGGGCGTAAAAGCGTCTTGGATACGGGAAATCCAGGTCAAGCGAGCATCAAACTCGAGACAGAGGCGTTGTGTGAGCCTCCACGTCATGGCTGCCTCCTCGTAAGTAGATGGTGCAGACATCCGACGAGCAGGTATTGATACGAGCCCGGTAGTCCCATAACTTGGTGTCGCCTTTGATGCGCTTGTAAGCGTCGGTCCCTTCGGCCTGGAGTTCAAGACCGCAGAGACGTGCTTCTTGATCTTGTGAACTGGTCCGAGAGGACATTGCGCAGTCTTGGCGAATGGTACCCAAACGAACAGAAGAGACGTTGCTATCGATGAGGGTGAAGTCGTCGGGGCGAGGGAGGAACCACATGAATTCGGAAAAAGCCAACGTTAAGGGATTGGGGAAATTGCAGGCAGGTTAGATGGGGTGTGCGCGAATTGAACGGTTGAGGGTGAAGCAGGGATCGTGCTCGCCGAAGTGATACTCCTTCCGCATGCGAATGTTTTGGTTGCCGAGGTGAAGTCAGTCATGGTGTCCATGTTCGGGAGGTAACGAAGACGCCGAATTCTGGATAGCGACGCCGACGCGCCCCTCGTACGACTTGATGGCAGCCATCTGTGAGAGTGCATTAACTGATAAGATTTAAAGACTGGAAAAGAGAACACACCGAGACGCGTGTAGAATTACGGATGGGATGCTGTAGATAAAATATGAAATAAAATCGGGATAGCCGAGTGCACAGGGAACGTACCTGAGAGCCAGAAAATTAACAGCAGAGATTCTCAAAGCGACGCGAGTTTTGCTGGTTCTCGGGGCGGTTCGAGGATGCTGCAAGTTCAATCAGACTAATTGCGCCAGCCGAATGAAACATAAACGTACCGAGAGCCAAGAAATGACAGCAAATAGTCCTAGCCCGACGCGATCCTAGGTGGGTATGGCGGGGCACAGATCTGAACATGATAATTGTTAGCTGTGCTCATCAGATAATAAAGACGTACCGTGAACCAGCGTATTTGGAGCGGTGCCCTGTGTGTCGGAGGCTGCACCTAAAATGAAGGGCAGTGAACGAACAGCCTTCCAACAGGATATGCGCTGAGGCGCCACCTACCGACTGAAGGACCGACGAGCTAGGCGCCACGACCGACTTAACGTCGAGTCTGGTATGGATCTAGGATTACAGCGACGCAAAAGCCGAATGTAATATAAAAAACAACACCGACGTAACGTCGAGTGCTGCTGAGAGGGCGGCAGGAATAAAAAAGCAGAAGGCGGACGACGGCGAGAGAGGCGGGCAGAAAGGAGGGATCAGACAGATGGGCGGAGATAAAGAAATCGTGGCTTAATTGGGTGTCTGAACGCGCCACCAGTGCCAAAGATGGCCAAGCAATGGCGCAGCCAAACACAGCCCAATATCGGGATTTCACGTCCAAGTCACCTTACTTTACTCTCTCACCTCACCGACCTCGTCCTCTCTTCCGTCTTCCCGCCTCTCTCTTGCGCTGCTCGAATTTTGTCTCGGCAGTTGCATCCTTGCAGCGTTCGAATTTGTTTCGTGCGCCGCGCGGTTTCATAGGTACTCGACGTTACGTCGGTACTTGGCTGTGTACCTTTGGGCGGACGGCGTACACGTTCTTCTGTTGTCCGTACGTGGCGCGCACATTTTTTGTTGTGCTGTCTGTGAACTGACGTTACTTTAGCGGATCTTTCGTTCGCTGTCTGCGTCTTCTGGTATGTGGCGCATTATTTCTTTCATTGCCGCTGCTCACTCAAGTCTTCGTTTAGAGCCTGTCCGTTTTATCGACTCGTACGCGGTAAGCAATCTATTTTTTCATTAGACTGGCTAGTAACATTTTTTTAAGTAGCTATGGCCAAGGCCGCCTCCTCCACCGCGCAACGCAAGAAAGCGGGTGATTCGACCAAGAAAGGCGATACGCAGAAGAAAAACGACAAAGCCAAGACCGCGCCGAAACGTCCTCCCGCCAATGGCAAGAAGAAGCCCGCAGCTCCTCCAGAGTCCGTGCCGCCTGTTGGTACGGCGCAGCGCGTCAACAAGCGTAAGCCCCTGCTCGCAGACGTTGACCCTGACGCGTCGAGCAGTGACGAGGAGGAGGAGCAGCCGCCGAAGAAGAAGAAAAGGAACGCTTCTCCTGCTCGGAAACAGAAAGAGGCGGCGAAGAAGAAGGGCAAGGGGAAGGCGAAGGACAAGGCGCCTCAGGATGCCTGGGTCGATCAGCAGGATCCAGCGCCCGAGGAGGAGGAGAACAGCGAGATCCCGAAGAAGGGTACGATAGAATGGCATCGATGGAATCTTCGTGCGTTGTTCTGTCCATTTTCATGATAACTGGCTAACTTTGTTCCTAGCCAAACTTCGTGCACGCTGGACGTCCGACCAGTACAAGCACTTCAAGGATGACATTGAAGTGGTGTACGACGACGCGAAGCAGAAGTTTTACCACAAGTTCACCTGCAAGACGTGAGTAGTATTTTCTCTTTGCAGCTATATGGTCTCATATCTTCAAAGCACCGGCAGCACCCATGTTCGGCCCATTGGGTTTTCTGGCGGTTCAAATCTCCTCAATCATGTCAAGACCTGTGAGGCGTCGGCGGCGTCGAAAAAAGGTCAACCGATCCAACCCAAAATCACCGACAAGATTCCCCGCACTTTCCGAAAAGGGATGTATCGATTCAAGCTGTTGCGTTGGGTGACGCGCCGCCATCGACCTGATGCCATCATTGAAGATGACGAGCTTATCGACGTCTTCACCTATCTCAATCCAGATGCGAAACCTACCTCTCGGCAGACCCTGCGTCGCGACATTCACGAGGCGTTCAAGATGACACGAGAGGAGTTGAAGAAGTTGCTGGAGGAGCATGAAGGCCGCTTCAATCTCATCTTTGACTGTTGGACTGCTGGAAACGGGCACGAGTTCCTGGGTGTTCTGCTCTCCTTCGTCCACAATGGCAAGCTCTTTGTTGTGGTTTTGGACATGATCGAGTGAGTTCGCGTTATTGTTTTTTTTTGGTGGAATTATCCTAACGTTGTTGACAGAATGACTGTTGCGCATACCGGCAAGAATCTCGCGAAAGCAGTCTTCGATTTGCTGAACGAGTTTGGCATTGCGGATCGTACCCTTGGGCATACGGGTGATAACGCCTCGAATAACGACTCGATGCTCAACGAGTTGGACGACCTGTATCGCGCCTTCGAAGACTCAATTGCTGGGCGCGACACTCAGATTCGTTGCTTCGGCCACATTTTAAACCTGGTCTACCACGTATGTCCGTTTGTTTTTATCATTCTTTCTTAGACTCATGCTTTATCAGGCCATTTGTTCCCAGTTTGAGCCGCCCAAGAAGAAGAAGAAACCCTCGACAGTCGAGGATGAGACCGCCGAGGATGTGGACGAGTGGGAGGACGATCCAACAGATGATGAGCTGGACGAGGAGGATGAGAAGAACGAGGAGGCGGCGAAGAAGACACTCGAGCAGCAGAAGGAGGAACTGGAGCGACTGTGGGCCGAGTCTGCGCACGCCTATGCCAGACCCGACGGATGAGGAGGTGAAGACTGGTCGTGCTGCAATGCAGAAGGTGCGTCGTTGACCTATTGTTTTTTTGACTCTCACCGACGTTTGTGTCAGATCCTAAAGATCGGTCATCGCTGTGCTCACAAGGGCCCTCTACAGAAGGCACTGAAGCGCTACTGCAAGCTCCGCAACATCAAGGCGAAGAAAATGGTTAAACGTGTGCCAACACGCTGGAACACCATGTACGGTGTTGTCGACCGGTCCCTCAAGCTCAAGAAAGCCATCAACTCCCTTTGTCTCTCTCCCGATCAGAATGCGGGCCGCCGCCCTACTCGTCGGCTCAAGCGATTCCTCTTGAGTGACGGGGAGTGGGAAATCCTCGAAGCTCTTCTTCCAATTCTTAAGGTATGCTGTTGATTCTGTATTCTCTGCCCAATTCTGACTCTTGGCGTAGGCTCTTCACAAGACAACGGTTCAAATGTCCACCAGTCGCTACCCGATGTTGCACGCTGTTATTCCTGCCATGGACAGTCTCAACAAGAAACTGGAACGTGCCTTCAACGACAATTCCCGTCCCGCTGTCATCCGCAAGGCTCTTCAGCGCGGCCTTATCGTTCTCGACAAGTACTATAGTCTCACGGACGACTCGGTTATGTGGAAAACAGCGATGCGTGAGTTTTCCACGGATTCTGTTGTTTCCTTTCTGATTCCTTTACAGTCTTACATCCCAGCTATCGTCGTCACTGGTTCGTCCAGGCGAAGTGGGAGGATGCTTGGACCGATCAAGCTGTTCGAGAGGCCCGCAAGATTTGGGTACGACACTACAAGCCACTTATCAAACAACCTCCTACACCATCTGTGGCTGACACCGACGATGGCGATCTTGCTTCTGAGGACGATGAAGATGTGATCGACACTGATGTAGACCCCTTTGAGGAGTTCGTTATGGGTGCTCGGACTACAGATGATCCGATCAAGTTTTGGTGGGGGCGTACTGCACCTCCACGCTCCCCACCATTACGCCGCTTCAGGCTCTAGCCCGCATGGCCCTTGACTTTCTTAGTGCTCCCGCCACCAGTACCGATGTCGAGCGTCTCTTTTCTCATAGTGGGCTTGTTGTTGCGAAGCGGAGGCACAACCTTGCACCACAATCTATTCGCGAGAGCACTGTCTTGGGGCAGTGGTTGTCGGTCCCTAATCTTGTCCCGGTCAAGGCGATTGCCCAAGTATTGCATCAAAAAATGCGTCGACGGAAGGATCGAGATCCCATGTCTGATTCGGAGTGGAGTTCTTCATCGGATGAGGATGCGATGGAAGTGGATGATGAGGATTCGGATTCGGATGAAGATGAGGTCGTCGTCGTTGTGGATGATGATGAGTCTTCCGAGGCTTCGGGGGCTGAAGAAGGTGATCCTATTGTAATCGATGAGGAGGAGGATGAGGAGTAATTGCTTTAGTGGGTTCTTATTCTTTCTTTCTGACTTCCAACTCATTGGTTTTATAGGTATATAGTCACTCGTTTATGACTGTCATATCTTAGTACTCGTAGTTTTAATAGCATAGTCTTATTTCGTCGTATGTAGCAGTTGAGTTGGGTGTACCCGTGTACACCCGCCACCCTACCGAGTGGCTAGACACTCGGGTGTGTAAGACACCCGTGAATGTGTGTGACACTCGGGTAGAGTACTCGGGTGTTGGTCGAGTGCGGGTGTCAGGTTTTTAGCTGCGAGTGACCTGCCTCCCGAATGCGAGTGCACTCGGGTACCCACTCGTGGACATCTCTAATCCGGAGGCATCCAGCTCATTTTGTGAGGAAAATTCATTTTATAAATCCAAATGTACTCTACCCAAGTCTCAAATCATCTGAGGGCCTGAAGGGAGCGGTGTAGCGCCCGACGCCAGCGCACCGCCCGCCCAGTGGGTATTCAGCATCGCGGCAGTGATTGGTGGGTACGTGCCTAATGGGGTGGGCCCTGGGTAGTGCGCCATCAACCCAATTGAGCCAGGCGCGTGTGCTGCCGTTTTGGGTACGCAGCGATCACGCCCGGGAGCAATAGCCCAGATTCGGCAGGTGCTGGGGTGTTCCAAATTGGTAAGCTACCCCTATCACGGTGGCTATGCAAACAGGCAGTTACCGGTGAAATGAATCTGCTTGTCAGGTAGTTGCCCTGGGCCATTAGGCAAATTTCTACAGCTAAGGCTCTAATGTTGGCGGGAGGCAAGTTGTTTTTCCTTTTCAAGTCATGCTGTATTGATAGCCCGTTGCGCAGTGTCACAGATATATGGTGTGCAGAAGAGCACGGTGATAGGCAGTGTAGGAAATACACTACAGAAATAACACAACACACATACACAAAACACAAATCAATAAAAGGTACTATACAAACACCAACAGACTGCTGCAGTCTGTCTGGACAAGTAAAAGGATCTGACCTTTAACACTCGTAACGAAATACAACTTTAGTCAAACACTCGTTAACTCAAAGAGGATCCAAACGGAAGGGTGAAGTGTACTTCCTAAACTACGCAAAGGCAAGTTCGAGGGAGCTAGGGTGTGCAGAACTTGTAAGGTTCCGGAAGAACGGAAAGAGCTTCCGACGTCTTAGCCGATAGCTTGGATCGCAGGTACACGAGTTTACGGTTTT
>JADNRX010000451.1:0-41663 GCA_015501595.1 Hymenopellis radicata
GACAAACGCCTCTCGATCGTGTCCACTGGCACTACAGCATATGGAGGAGAACCGGGTGTGTATTATACGTTATTGGGGCTTTCTTGATGTATGTTATGCCGCCTCGATAACCGGCTCTAGAGCCTTCAATCCAGACGCGATTCATATCATGCCGCTAGAGCTTTGAAGATTTCGAACCGTGGAAACGAGAAATTCAGCCTGCCTCGGTTCTCGGAAAACGATAACACTAGACTATACTACTGAGCGCCGAGAGGGTGATTTACATTACTGTAGCCTTTTGTCGCATGGACGACATAGACCAACTGAGCGACTTGATCCAAATCAATAGTAGAGAAATGAGAGCGAATACCTCCAGGTCTTTCATTAACAACTTGAACATGTGTGCAGTATGAAGGAAGATGTCAGATTTTCGATCCTCGTCCATTTGTCAACAGCATGTCGCTTCCGGACACTAATTGAAAGACTATGTCTGCATCACAAAAGTGACAACTGCTCTTGCCAGGGGTATATTGAAGTCGAGAGGATAACTCTATTACTCTACGAGAAAGGCCATGTATTTCTAGAATTTCTTCAAATTAGTTACCATAATAACCTGAGTGTCGTTGCACTAGTATCGGCGAAACGTTCGCGGAAGTAAAAGTGATACCGTGATAAGAAGACAAAGTCTCAGACCTTCAATCATTCACATGTCCGCCGAGAACGCTCCTTCAGCAGACGCTGCCACCGCCACAAACAACTTGTACGGCTGTACCTGCGGCAATGCATCGCCGGCTGGCTCTCGCCTCGTATGATAGACCAGGTCCGCAGTAAGCGCTCGTCCCCCCTTTATCTCTCCTCCTCTCACACCTTCCTTCTCCCAGCCGAAGTCGCGGTAATCACACCTGATGCTCAAGAAACACCCGCACTTTCGAAACGTCACCCCAACCATACTGTCCCTCCCCATGATGCCATCATGCTGCTAAACGCGGAATACATCCCGCCCCTCTTACGCAGACGGTCTCCAGCGCTCCTTTTATCAAGGCTACACCGCCACATTCCAAGCCGCCTTCGATCTGCTCAATCGCACCCGACGCCGATGTTCACGACGGAGACCATTCGTGCCCACGCACAGACTGCGTACGCCCAGGAGACGGCGGACTACTTCAACAACGGAGGGCAGGTGGCGTTCGTTTTGGATTGTATCACGAGAGAGGCGGAGGGAACCACAGTCGCGATGAAGATAGCGTGTTGCCGAAGTGCAGAAATGATAGCGAGTTCGCATTCGTGAGGCGCATGATGGGCCTGGATTCCGACAAGCGCTGGGGCAGGTACGGTCTTAGATTTTGCTGTCGACGAGGAGCGCGAGGAATTCGGCAATGATCGCTTCTTTGAGCAGAGGGAGGATGATGGTAGTCTGGATTTGTTTATCACTTGCAGCAGAGGCTCGCGCAGCGCGGTGATATCTAAAATGCACTTTCTTGTACCTGTTCACGCTAGTTAGCATGTGTTGGTAAAATTTTTAATTGTGCCGTACTAACTCTGCAAGCAGTTGTTGATGAAAGCACCTGCAAATACAAGCAAGGTCTCGTTGTTCGAAGGTCTAAAAGTTGCCTAAACATTACAATTCGCATTGAACGCAAAAATCGTGCTCACCTTACGTCCGGTAAACTAACAATACAAGGTCCCAGCGTCGGTTCTCCTTGGGTACGTTAGACGACGGTAAATAAGCATCAAAGACGTCAAGGATCGCCCACCTCCAATTCGACACTTCGGATACACGACTAGCGCCGCTGTTGACAGTCTATAGGCTGTTAGCAAAACGTAGTTCTTTTTCTACTAACAGAGTACATACATACCTTTGAGCAGAAGATAGTCTGATAGTCGCACAGGCGGCGTGTAGCTCTTCAAACGCGCCAAGTTATGTCCTCCTGGGCTCTTGATTATCCCGCTAAGATATGATTGATTGTCCTCCCCCACCAAATCGCACGTGACCCCCAACTAGTCTCGCTGCGATCGTTCAATCCACCGAGCGAGAGTTATGAGATGTAAGATGATCGATTGTCGCTCACCGCGTGCGACATGAGGGGGCGTACGAATCGCATATGTGGTCCTCATTGTCAGAGACTTAATGTACCAAAAATGGCTGCAAAGAATACCCATTAGCCGAACGTCACTTGACCAGAGACGATAAGTACCATGGACGCTTCTTTTTTCATAGTCCCAGCTTTCCTTCTCCCTGTCTCCATATGAGTCCTGCTTTGAAAGTCTTTCGTCATGTCGGTCAAGGCCTGAATCACGATATCATCAAGAGGGGCTGCAGTAGGCGCAGGGTTACGGTGTGTAACGCGAGCTGCGCTGTGAAGGAAGGGGGCCATCTATGAGGTAGAGAAGGACTCGATGGTTATCACGGAAGGGAGTCATCGCTGTCCATGGGGTTGAAAAGGAAAAGAAACGTCGGGAAGGAACTCCTGGCTCGGGTCCCAAAGCAGCGGAAAGATGAGCAGTTAATTCCCTCCTACCCAATGAGAGGGATCACGAGGGACAGTCCTGGTCAGTGTACGTCTGTACCAAAAATAGACGAATGAGAGGAATATGACCCTCCATGGAAAGCAGCGTACCGTTCAGGGCAACGCCGGGAGACATTCTTGTATTCAAACACCTCGACACGGGTTCACCTCCTGATCGTCAGTCGATTCTCGTTCAAAACGCGATGCGCGAACAACACACCGAAATGCAGATCGCCCAATGATATAACCTTTCTTATAGGCTATCACTAATCCGAGTTTCGGGAGGTCGTAGTGGAAGGTTAAGGCGGGACTCTTCTCGAGCGTTCGTAGTCTACAGCTGTCCTTCCACCGGTAGGCAACCTTCCTCGTTGTCTGCAGTCAGGCAAGGAAACAGCGGTCAGCGGGATCGAAGCGGCGATATCCTGCAGCAAACATAAATGAGTAAAAGCAGGTATCAAAAGGAAACGACACACTAAATTCTCTCAGCGCCATTTATGGAACAGTCTGTAGCCCTATCAAGGTCTCCAGCATAACCATTATCTGTCTCGGTGACCACGCCGTCGTACACGGATTTCTGGAGCAGAAACACGCGTACTGGTCTATGAGACGACCAAGGATCCAATCTCTGGCACGACATCCATAACATTATCGAACGAAGTCGCCGGGGCTAACAAGGCCTTGGTCCATGGGTGTAGACTCGAAAATCAACGCACCGCGTCATAGACGGTGAAGCGCGACGTGAAGCAATGAGAACATGGTGGTAGGAGGAAAGGAAAGACGCGTTAGAAATTCCCTAATCGAGCCGACTTACTTTTGCCTCCTGCCACCATGCCGCCAAAGTCGAAACTTCCTCGTCAATCTCGTCGTTTCGTGGATGTCAGCGCCAAGCTTTGGAGGAGTCACGCCGAAGTATATCGGACTGATGTGGGCGAGGGCAAGTTCGTGGAATCGGTACGTTTTGTTTTCCGCCTGGCGTTCAAGTCTAACGCCTTGTACTCCCGCTAGGAAATTGGCTTCCATGTCGCTCCTGGCATCTCGGAATGTCTTTTTTCGTGCCCGGCGCCCGCGCCAGACATTGGCGACGGCAACTTTTCACCCCTCCGACTTTATACAGTATCCCATTCATCCTTACGCGTGCCCGCAATCTTCGACTAAAAACTACAAAGCGAAACAACTTTGAACGCTGCAGGAAGACGTAACCCGGGCAATTGAACAACGCCCTGCTGGGAAGTTCGCGATTGCTTGTCGCTGATAGCGGAGACTGGCGGCTCAGCCACGGCTGGCTTCGCTTGGACTTTAGTGGTGGGTAGCCCGCATCTTTTGGAAGTCCCGGGGAACAATGTTAGTTCCAGTCTTGTATCGCCTTTTCCAATCTTACCTCTCGTTCAGCAGCACATTAAATCTTACTCCTCCGTTGCATCTGCAACCCCGCAGGTATCAGGCCAATCCAAAACCTCCACCAACCTCCATCACTCCGCAGATCACTTTGGCCTTACGCCTATCCTTTCGTTATCGTCGCCATGGAATCTTCTCCGCGTTACTTTCGGGCCCTCCTGGTCGTCGAGCGGTTGCGTATGATCCATCGCCATCAATGTTGTATAATGTTAGTAGTCGATTTCTTCATGTCTCCAATACATTCTCACCTCCATCTAGTATACTTTCGATGTCCCGACGCTAGCTAACTTTGGTATTGATGCCGTTTAATACGCGCCCCTTGTTGGAGGATTCAAAAGCGCGCCACCTACCTAGCAGCACGCGAGGATATGTCCGAGTCCGACTCCGATTTTGCCCCAAGCAACGTTACCTGCTATGCGCGCTTGGGCCAGATGCGTCAAACAGGAAGAAGACGTTCTACGGAGAAAGTTACAGTAAGCAAGTCTGCAGAATAAAGACATGTATGGGCTCACGTTATATAGATGGAAACGCGACTAGGGCAAGAAAGCCGCCCTATCGCGCGCAATCAGTCCTTTCAAGATCATCTTAACTTCGTGTCATTTGACGCGTCATTCACCGTCTTTTGCGTAAGCGCCTCGAGGCTTCAACGTTATCCAGAGCTCTCATCATCCTCGACAGATTCTCAAGAACTCCATCCTGTCCCCCTTGTCTCTCCTACTTGTAGGTCTTCAGACTAAGACTGCCATCATTCGAATTTGACGTTGCCTCTCATAGCGCACCTCATGGCCCCGGGCCGTCGTTGTAAACACTGTGGTGTCGGATATCGCAAAGGCAAACGAGAATTGTCTCGCGATACCGCGCCGTCTTCTGATACCGCACCAGCGCCGTCTCCCGAGATCGCGCGATTGCTAGCGACAAACGATCCCCCTTCCGCAGTCAAGAGAAGGAGTTTCGGAGGATCCGCGTCGACGGTGTGAAGCGTTTAACTGAGCTCGAGACGATTATCGAGGAGTTGCAGCAGACCCTTGAGGGCGTAGTGGCTGAGCGGGATGCAACTGAAGTGGAAGGTGGAGCACCATCGCCTGGTGCTGAATCCTGTCCGCCGACTGCAATGCCGTGTCTTAGTTCCCGCGTTGCGGCGTCCAATTTCCGTTTTTGAACCCAAGGTCGAACCCCAAGGTTGAACCGAACGACATTCAAGTTGGCACGGCAACTGCCATTTCTCGTGCGGCTTTATGCCCTCTCTGGATCGACTTACACTTGGGAAATAGGTTTTCGGATGCTGCTCCCTCCTACATCTTGCTTCTGTCCATTGCTAGTCGCATCCAGCGAATCCGCATTTCCACTCGCGATCTCGAGATGTGCGACTGGCCAGAGTTCCGCCTATTCACATCGTCATCCTAACGTCATTGGAGTCCATGGATTTGTGCGTAACCGGCATCAGCCGCATTCAAAGAATGCCCACTTTTTCTGCTTCCGCGCACTCTACGACATCTTATCATTATCCCCTATGAAGTACTCTCTAACCCAGTTGTCGATCTTAACTGGAGTCACCTGGAGAGCCTTGTCCTCCGAGCGAGAGTCTATTTTCACCCTGAAGATGCATATGCACGTTCCACTCTTGTTATTCTTGCCAAAGTGCACAATCTGCGTCGTCTTACTTTCTCTAATGAATACGAAGTCGGATCCGCCGGGCAGAGGGTGAACTTCGCCCCGTCGACCGGTTGATTTACCATTGCTCATTTGACGGATCTGGTCATCGAGAGCTGGGCTCCATTCCTCTACGATGTGATGGCGAACATTTCCACTCCATCCTTGGAGCGCTTGGTTATCAGGGGAGGTTCGCCCGAGATATCATTGCCATGCGTCAAGGAAATGCTTCAGCAATCGGGCTGTAGCTTGCGGCATCTTACTCTGCAGAGCCTCGGAAAGGACGATATCGATGCTGTGCACTCTCTTATACATCAGTGTGGATTACTCCGGGAGTTATGTCTCCTTGATATCCACGCTGATACCGATTGCATTACGCAGCTTCCTTCCTCTCTAGAATCCCTTTCCCAGCTACGCGTCCTGGTGCTTGACATCTCTCGTGTACACGGCTTTTGTACCACGACCCAGATCACCGTGGCCGATGGAATTCTGGCATTCTTGGAGTCTCGCCGGAGACCTGCTGATGCGACTGGTGTGGCATCACACGTAGACTTGGAAACATTTACGCTGCACGCACCAATTAAAGAAGTATTCGACTTTACGGAAGGGCAGTACCAGCGCATCAAGGCACTGCGTGCATCTGGTCTACTATTCTACATGTGTCGATATTCTGCAAAGGATCGTAGGCTGTATGATTGAGTACGATACCCAATGTCATCTCTTCGACTCGCATTCGTAGTGATAGTTAGCACATGATCGTTATCATATTTATGTTTACTTGAACGATTCAAGTATTCTGTAGTAAGTAAGGTCCATACACGCAGGACATGTCGTATCTCATAAACAAGCTGGTTACGACGCCAAGTGCAAAGCATACTGCCAATTCCCCCTAAGTTATTTCTTGACACTTGTCGTTGTGTTCCTGTGCTTGGGGATGTCGTTATGACACCTCGTCTGCTATCATGCCTATACCGTACTGGGAACACAGGCCTATAAGACAGCCAACGTGTAAGCGAACAACTACGAGCATATTAAAATATAGAGGGCATACCGAGAAGGATAGAACCCGTTACGAGGCGACTATTGGCACGAAGGATCCACATATTTAGCACGACATCTACTTATATCATTATCACACGAAGTCGCCGGTGCCCTTTGAATGAAGGGCGACAAGGACTTGGTCCATGGGTGTAGGCTAACAGACTTGGTCGAATAACACGCCGCGTCATAGACGGCGAAGAAGCAACGGGAGGCCTGCAGGTCATCCATGGAGACTCAGAGAGGAAAGAAAAGACGCCACGCCTGTGACCCATCATGTGAGGTGACTGTTTCGCGACTTTCTAAATTGAGCCGACCCACCTTTTCCTCCTCCATCATGAAGCGTCTTCGGGATATCGCTCGGCGTTGTAGCCTCCAGTCTCAGAGCTATGCGGGAAGGACGATAAACGCTTGCAGCAGGATTTCGGTGCAGTACTTATGGTCTAGCAAAGCAGTAAGTACGTTTCTTTGGCGCGATTGCACTTAACGAAGTTGGCCTTCTAGTGACTGGTACCGTCGTGAAGGAGATTGCTTCTATGTCGACATTCGACGGTCTCCTTCGAAACGTCGTCACCCAAGCAAAAGTCTATGTACAGGGCCGCCTTCCCTTGCAGGCAGAAATCTAAAGAAATGCGGGATACACAGCAATTGGCGAGCGACGACTATTACTCGGCCTGTCATTCGAGGAATCTTGCGAATGCACGGTATGCTCCTTTAAAACTTTCGTCTGGATAGCTTTGCTCATCACCAATAGCTGGACACATTCGGCGCTCTCAAACGTATTCGATGGACCGACTTTTGCCTCCTCCCACCATGCCGCCCAAGTCAAAATTTCTCGTCCAATTTCCGTCGTTCTGCGCATGTTGGCGCCAAGCTTTGGAGGAGGGAAGTCTCGCCGAAGGACATCGGATTGACCTGGGGAAGACAAGTTCGTGGAACCGGTGCGTCGTTATTGGTTTTGTTTTCCGCCTGGCGTTCAACTTAAACGCCTTCCAGTTTTTCCCCTAAGGAAATGTCTCCGCCATCGAATGGTCGTTATGCAAATGCGAGGTTGTACGGAGGCTAGCGACTAGCCTGCCATTAGATTCTTATCGTTCCCGCGAAAGGTCTGTCCATCCATTTATCGCGATCTGAATTTCACCTATCTTTCGATAGTATCACACTCGTCGCGGAAGCCTCCTCCATTTGAGATACACTTGGCTGTTTACTTCTGGACTATCACCTCGTATTTCTTTATCGGGCTTATATCTCGCCCACCACCGTCGCCCATGGAGTTTTGACCACATTTGCCTTACTCGTCGTGATAACCTTTGTAAGCAGACTTTTATCACCTTCGCATGCTCATCGCCTCAAAACGCTTCTGTAGTGTATCGATTGGGAATATCGGGGACTACCAGCTGCGAGACATGACGGACATGGGGACGCTGGTCTTATGTTTCAGCGCCTGACTATCGCGGTGACATTGGGTCTTCGAATATTTCATGTCCTTGGTGGGCGATCTACTCGACGTCTGTAATGCTTATTAACCGTCGTCTAGGATAACGCAGGAGAACCGACGTGTGAACTGACTATTTATGCGCATGGGTATAACACAACTTTGCCTTGATGTCGACAGAAGTGAGTAATACACAAGGAGGAGAAATACCAATAAATGCTAATCGAGTTCAAGCGACGTGCATACTACCATCCTCCAACGATCATCGTCAAATTCCTCGCGCTCCTCGTCGACGACAAAATCAAGACCGTACCTGCCCCAGCGCTTGTCGGAATCCAGGCCCATCATGCACCTCACGAATGCGAATGGGTGTCATGTCTGCACTTCGGCAACACATTATGGGATTCCCCTCCGCCTCTCTCGTGATGCAATCCAAGCCAAACGTCACCTGCCCTCCGTTGTCGAAATAGTCCGCCGTCTCCCGGACGTACGCAGTCTGTGCGTAGGCACGAAATGGTCTCCGTCGTGACATCGGCGTTGTGGTACGATTGAGTAGATCGAACGCAGCTTGGAACACGGCAGTGTAGCCTTCATAAAAGGAGCGCTGAAGACCGTCTCCGTAAAGAGGGGGACGGGATGTATACCGCGATCAACAGCATTGTGGCATCATGGGGGACGGTCTGGTTGGGGCGACGTTCGAATGTGCAGCGCTTCTTGAGCATCAGGGCGGTGAATACCGCAGCTTCAGCTGGGGAGAAGTGAAAGGAGAAGAGATAAAGGAGGGACAAGAGCTTACTGAGGAGCTGGTCTATCATACGAGGCGAGAGCCAGCCGGCGAAGCATTGTTCGCAGGTACAGCTGGACAAGTTGTTTGTGGTGTGCGGGAAGGTTCGCGGCGGACGTGATTGGAGAATGCACTGGAATAATGACACTTTCTTTTGAATGCTTATCCTCGTGTCACTTTTACTTCCTCGAAACTTTCGCTTCGGCACCACTACTACTGAGCTCAACGATACTCCATTCGTGCAGAGGTTTTTAGTTAAGATCTTAGAACTACATGGCCTTTATCGTAGAGTTATCTCCGCTCGAAACATATGTACTGCTGGCGAGCGCGGTTGTGGCTTCATGCCAGTAAATTACGAAAGCTGAACATGAGGCCTAGAGGTTTTTGGCCACGTGGGCATTCCTCCCTTTCCCCGACACGATCATCCTGAGCTGAAACCATCCTCAGCCTGCCCACTCAGACTGCCGAACTTCAACTTCGAGTAGGTCACTTTCGATTTAAGCAATGCATGTGGGAGACTAATCACCAACACTAGCTTACTCTCGAACACCGCGAAGGCTATTATAGGTGATAGATCGTGTCTTTGGGCGTTGTTAGTATTACCTTGTACTAACCCCGAACAAATTTTAGGAATGGCGGACATTTCGAAAGCACAGTACTGTTTATAACTGCGCCGGCGTTTTACTTCATCCTGGCGAAGAAGCTAGTGGGACGCGCACAGCGCGCGTACGGGAACTTCTGCTTCATAACCATCCTCCACTTGACGAGGAGCTCCCCGCTTTTCGCAAGATTGCGGAGGGCACGCGTACCACTCTCGACGACTTGGACACAAAGATATTCCAAGCACGACAGTTGCTCGAGAATCTCCTCTCGGCACGCCAGCGCGCGGAGTCGCGCCTCGAAGACACCAAATTCCTCCTCCACCCCATGCGTTCCATGCCCAATGAGCTGCTCACCGAGATTTTTCATCACTGTATCCCGAAAACTTACGACATTCGCGAACTCGACGCGCTCAACCCGCGAGGAGCGCCTTGGCTTTTGACTCGGGTCTGTCATCGCTGGAGAGATCTTGCGATAAATTCACCTCAGCTGTGGACATATCTCTTGCTCGATTTCGCCAAGCATGCGGGCTCCATCACGGGTCGGCAATGCGCATACAAAGTGGGGCTCTTTCTTGAGCGGTCTAGAGGCCTTCCCATGACAGTTTTATCTAGAGAGCGAGGAAAGTCTTATAGAGCATCCTGTGCTTCCAGTGCTCGAAGTCAGCATTCCTCGTTGGAGGCATCTCGAGGTAGACCTTCCACGGTCATCCTTGCAGTGCCTTTCTGGCAACACCTTCTTGACACTGCGTACACTCGCCCTAAACGACCATAACACGGAGGCGTGGAAGGTAAATGTCGATGTATTCAAATCAGCGAGTGCGCCTGTTCTTCGAATTTTGGAGGTATACGTGCATCGTAATCCCTGGCGAGCATTGAAGCATATTGCGCTTCCTTGGTCTTGCCTCACTTCCATCAAGCATTTTCTGGTCTGTGGCGCAGATGATTTGAAAAACTCTGCGCACTTCGACCAACCTAGAGGATCTCAACGTTGTTATCCACGAAGTTTCGGACGTTCATACTCCTTTCCCCGATATTGTCTCCGTCCCGAAGCTTCGCCGCCTTACCATCACCGAGAGCTCCAATTCTCTCGGCTGCAGCAAAAAGTTTTTTTTTCGCATTGGCCATTCCCGCACTGTCCGAACTCACCCTCAAATTCTTCCGCACCTCGGTCATCCATCTCCCAACGTCTCCTGTTCCTCTCGGGAACCTGACCAAGCTGGATATCACTTGTAATATGAACTCGCATGCCGAGAACACCCAGCATCTCTTAAACTTCTTCACCCTTACCCACCACGTCGAATCGATGTGCATTTCTGATGATGCGATGACAGTCGAGTTCGTTGACGGTCTCAATCTTGATATGCTCACGGACGGGTCGCCTGTCATGCTACCATGCCTGCGCTTCTTGGACATTGGCGAATGTTACTGTGCACCTTCCCTTGTCGATGATCTTGACCCGCTCTTCGACATGTTATATTCCCGACTGCCGGTGGCGGAAGGGAGAAAGGGTGGGGAGCAGACAGTCAGGACTACCACTTCCTATAATGCTGGCGGAGACGGTAATGGGCAGAATGCACCCGCGAATGAGACTGGGGCGGAATTTGCTGCCAATTCCAGGTCGGACTCGGAAGACCACCGAAGGTGTTTGAAAACGGTGCGGCTTCCGCGTTGGGTGTATGTTGATACGAGAAGAAAGTGGCCTGAAGGCTTTCTTGAGCTGAACTCAAGGGCAGCATTGGAATGTGGTGTTACTATGACAGACATTGATTCTGACTCTGAGGACGATTCTGACTCGGAGGACTTAGTACCATGTATTTGAGATATTTGTACGGTAACGGGAATTTGATGATGATTTTAAGCGGTCATTTTCGAACGGGTTGACTGTGACCAAGATCGAAGTCATCTCGCTTTGGACTGTTCGGAACTCGGTTCTTTGCTTCTTACTCCCATGACTGCCGACACGTCCCCAGCGCCGCCGCTCCCGTCGACAACAACAATGGTGAGGCCCAAACCGGGGTATCAGCCGAGTCTTTGCCGAATTCGGCCATTTTGGTCGCACGTGGGCGTTCCTCCCTTTCTCTTCTACAATCATCCTCAACAGAAAGCGTCCAGCTCGCTCAGACTGCCAAGAGGTACCACCTATTCGGCAGAATATTGGGTAACTTGATTCCTCTTGTAGATTGGAGTTCGCGGCTGAGACACAGAATAGTCTGCGACGAACTCGCTAGCAAAATTTTGGTTTCGCATTCTAGCACGCGTCCTTTTCAAGTAAGTTACGCGCAAGGCATACTGATTCCCGAAGACTAATCATCAGCTCTAGCTCACTCTCGTCGAACGCTTGAAAGACTATCGCAGGTGATTGAAGACCTTAGATTTGAATCTTGCTACATTGAATTGAAACCAGTTGGATTCCAGGCATGGCGGATACAGCAACTATCGAACGTTGCCCCAACTGCGCCCTTCTTTTGCTTCGGCCCAAGGACGCCGTCGAGCCGCGCACAGCACGCGTAGAGGAACTCCTCCGTCAAAATCATCCTCCGCTTGACATCGAACTTTCCGCCTTCCGCAAGGTTGCGGAGGACACGCGCACTGCTCTCGAAGATCTGGACTTGAAGATTGTTCAGGCACAGGAATTGCTAGAGAACCTCCTCTCAGCACGCCAACAAGCGCAGTCGCGTCTCGAGGACGCGAAGTCAATCCTCCATCCCATGCGTTCCATCCCCAGTGAACTGCTCGCGGAGATATTTCATCATTGCATCCCAAAAACCTACCGCCTTCGCGAACTCGACGCGCTCAACCCGCGAGGAGCACCTTGGCTTTTCTCTGAAGTTTGCCGTCGTTGGAGAGAGCTTGTGCTCAATACCCACAGCTTTGGACGCACCTCCTACTTGATTTTGACAAGCATTTGGGACACATTACGAAGCGCCAGTGCGCGTATAAAGCGGCTCTCTTCATCCAGCGGTCTCGAGGTCTCCTCATGGATGTTTATCTTGGCAGCATCGAGAGCGTCGCAGATCATCCAGTACTCCCGGTCCTTGAAGCTGGTATCCCTCGGTGGAGGTCCCTGAGTGTGGACCTTCCGTGGGTATCGTTGCAGTCTCTATCTGGTCACTGGTTTCTAAGTCTTCAAAGGCTTCAGCTGCATGACGATGAATCGGACTTCATTGAAAATGTTGATGTCTTTCAGCCAATGCGGGCACCTGTCCTTCGTGACTTCGAAATGATTACCCGTGAATCGTGGCAGGCCTTAGAACATGTCCTGTTTCCTTGGTCTCATCTTACCTCCGTCACGTGTTTCCCTGCCTTCGACGTGGAGGCTTTGAATCATTTGCGTACCATGGCGGAGTTAAAGGAGCTTGATGTCCTGGCCAGTTCCGAAACTCATACTCCCATTCACGATATTGTTTCACTTCCGAAGCTTCACCACCTCTCCATAACGGAGCTAGGCAATAGTCCAGGACGTAGCAAGGAATTTTTCTCCTCATTGGCGATCTCCGCTCTGCTTGAACTCACCCTCGCATTTTCGAGGGAGTCAGTCACCCACTTTCCGACATCACCCCTCCCGCTCGGGAACCTGATCAAGCTGGATATCACTTGCGGGATGAATTCGCACGAGGAGAACACGCAGTCGCTCTTGAATTTCCTCACCCTTACCCACCACGTCAAATCGTTGCGCCTTTCTGATGATGCGATGACACTCGAGTTTGTTGACGGTCTCAATCTTGATAAGCTCGCGGGCGGGTCGCCTGTCAGGCTGCCAAGTCTGCGCTTCTTGGACATTGGCGAATGCCTATTTGCTCCTACCCTCAACAATGACCTCGACCCGCTCTTCGAGATGCTGTATTCTCGACTGCCAACAGTGGTGGCGGAAGGGACGAAGGGTGGGGAGCAGACAGTCAAGGCTAACACTTCGTGTAATGCTGGCATGGACGGCAATGGGCAGAGTGCGGCCACGAATGAGACTGGAACGCAATTTGATACTACAGGATCCAGGTTGGACTCGAGGGGCCATCGCAGGTGTCTGGAAAGGGTACGGATTCCACGCGCGTTGTATGTTCAGACGAGAACAGAGTGGCAGGAAACTTTTCTTGAGCTGACATCGAGGGTAGAGCTAGAATGTGCCGTTACTATTGACGACATTGATTCCTAGAAACATGTATTTCCATAGTTGACATATGATAGCGGAAGATCATTATTCACTACGGTTCAACTGTTTCGAGTAGTGCCCGTAATTCTAACCAGTCGTTTTTCCGAAGAGCTTATTCGTGCATCCCGCTTCGGTTGAAAACATGGAGGTAGAAAGACGCCACGCCTGTGACCCGTCATGTGAGGTGACTGTTTCGAGAATTTCCGAACTGAGCCGACCTACCCTTTCCGCCTCCCACCATGAAGCGTCTTCTGGATTTCGCTCGGCGTTGTAGCATCTAGTCTCAGGGCTACGCAGGAAGGACGATAAAAGCTTGCAGGTGGCTTTCGGGGGAGTACTTATGGTTTAGCAAACCAGTACGTTTATTAGGCGCGATTGGACTCAACGAAGTTGACGCCTTCTAGTGACTGGTATACCATCGTGAAGGAAATTGCTCCTATGTCGACATCATCTGAATCTTTCGACGGTCCCTTCGAAACGTCGTCACACAAGCAAAAGTCTATCTACGGCGGCGCCTTCCCTTGCAGGCAGAAATTTAAACAAATGTGGGATACACGGTAATTGGCGAGCGAGGACTATTACTCGACCTGTCATTCAAGGAATCTTTCGAATGCGGTATGCCCCTTCAAAGCTTCGTCTGTTTGGCTTTGCTCATCACTAATAGCTGGACAAATTCCGCACTCTCAAGCGTATTCGATGGACCTGAGCGGACTGGTTTTTGCTCCCTGCCACCATGCCGCCAAAGACGAAATTTCTCGTCCAATTTCCGTCGTTCCGCGGATGTTGGTGCCAAGCTTTGAAGGAAGGAAGACAAAGTCACGCCGAAGGACATCGGATTAACGTGGGGCAAGGGCAAGTTCGTTGAACCGGTACGTTTTGTTTTCTGCCTGGCGTTCAAGTCTACTAACGCTTTCTAGTACTGCCGCTAGGAAAGTGGTCCCGTCTATTCGCTATCGGACGGTCGCAAATGCGAGGTTACAGACCGAGTGTTTGTCAATGGCCATAGCTTGCTATTCCCCGGGCTAAATTCTTCCCAGGATAAACTGGCATCTCGGAAACTATCTGTTCGCTTTCGGCGGCGCGTGCACCAGATATTGGCGAGCCCCTCTGTGCAGTATCCCGCCAATATCCCACTCATCCTTACGCGTGTCCGAAACCTTCCCAATCGACCCATATCCTGCACAACCACAAGGCAAAACGATCTTGACTGCTGCAAGGAGACATAATCTTGGACAGCCAAATACCGCTGCGACGCCGATAGGAGACGTGAGCATCCTGGTAGGCTAGCGGCTGGCTTCGCTTGGACTTTGGTGGTGGTGATGTGCAACCCGCGTCTTGTGGATGTGTTGACACTCACGGGAACAATGCTAGTTCCAACCCTATATCGCCTTTTCCAATTTCACCTATTAGTATTAACAGTGGGCCCATGTCTCATCGTCATCGCGCGCTTGTCATTTATACCGCGTTCAACTCAGTCGGCCGTGGTCGCCTTCCCCACAGAGAATGTTAAATATCTAGGAGAAAGACAGCTGCGAGACCAGTCCCAATACAAAGGCTTCGTAACTCGCAGTAAATGGTATGTCCCTTCTATACGTGCGTACAATTCATTGATGCTCTACTATCTAGCGCACAACGAATCTCACCTCCCAATACAAAGACATCGTATTGATGACAATTAACTTCACTGTTCTCTGCGTTCCTTTTGGGTCCTCCGTCGAACGATTGTGTATGTTCTTTGCATACATTGCCATCATCCTCACGGACCGTTGCTCTTAGCGTCTCGTGCGACCGATGCGGCTGATGACGCCAATGGAGGTCTACGTGTGCTCGACTCCTGTTTCCCGATGCCGCCATCAACGTTTTATGGTGTTAGTCAAGCGTTAGTAGAAATTTCCTTCATATCTGTAACGCATTCTGACCGTCGTCTAGCATACCTTTTGGTGGTCCCGAGCTGATCAGCTGTGGTATCGATGCCCACTTTGTTAGAGGATTGTTCGGCCTACCTACCTAGCGGCGCAGAAGCGATGATATGTCACGTCTCCTTTTGGGAAGCAGTGGTCGAGCAACGCAATATGTAAGTAGACTCTTTGCTACCAATTTGAATCTCAAGCCAATGTTCATGCGATGTAGCGCTGTGTATACGGCCTTAGTTAATGATCTTCTCTTGCCTTTGGCATGCTTCTGGTGTGGCTGTGGATACCACTTTCGCATATACACGCGTCGATGTCGCTAGGCTGGAGATTGGTTCAACGCTACCCCCTTCCCATCTCATTCTAGTGCTTTCTACTACGTCGGGAGTACCAAAGGAGGGCAGCTGGCTTGATTCCTTACAGACGTCCGCACTGTCGAGAATTGTACTGTCATAGGCAAGAATGGTTAAACATTCCTCGGGGAAGCGTATCCAGGCGGGACCTTGTTGGGTAATGCTTTTGGTCGATAACGTCAGATATGTGCACTCGTCCACTGGCCTGCTGTTGAGGAAGATCCTCAATTCTCGCCACCTTCGTCCGTCACTCCGTCTGGAGTCATCGCAATTCTAGCTGACGGTTGGCACTCTCAAGTCAAACGGCTTTCAGGCGCGCATCGGTCGTGACGTCATAATCGCGCCCACCAGACATCGCTTCGACCTTATTCGACGTCGAGTCCGCGTAAAGGAGCGTCATTAGGCGCGCCTCTCTTGACGCTGCTCCCGCCTACGCTAGTGTCGTTCATACAAACGTTGGCAAAATTTGTATATGAACCGACTGCTCTGAAATATGTCCGTTCACTGTGCCTATCGTAGTTGACGAGACAAGTGTGTGTCTCTGTACTCGCAGAGCCTACATCTTTCTGTCTACTAGAGCTTTGCCGCCGCTTTCCTTTCTATTAGGCTTGTCCTCGAACAGATGTCGACGGCGGGAGCCATCCTTGCACACGCCTTGTGCACGTATACCGAACCCATAGGTGATTTCCTCGACCAGGGTGGCCAAGCGGAATATGGGGTGACGGTTCTTGCGAGATACGAATCCACGGACTTTGATTTGAGTCATGGAGCAGATGAGGCATTTGTGCGGTTGCCTATGATCATGATTGCGCGTTGGTGAGAATTGAATGAGTGGGTTATGTGCGGAGTCGGAACGATAAGAGTCTGATAGACTAGGGAGGGATGAATCGAGGATGAATTTCTTGATATGACGATCACTAGGGCCAAAGTCGTCTTCTTGTCCTACAGTATGCAGATTGGACCATCTTGAAATGTACAATGACGATGCAATCTTTTCGGTGCGAGCTGAGGAGGCAAGTAGACAGGATCGAGGAGGCGTTTGCCAGATTTGGTCTTAGCACGTGGGCGTTCCTCTCTTTCTCTTTGACGATCATTCAAGTTGAGACCGTTCTGCCCGCTGAGAGGTATCACCCGTTCCAGTTCCTCTCATCCGTAGCTGAGACCCACAGCAGAACTGGACAGAGAAATTAGTCGTCGACACGCTCAGCACTTTGGTAACGCGTCCAGTTCAAGTAAGTTACTTTCGATTATACGCGATACGTATGCGAGACTAATGATCAGGACTAGCTTACTCTAATTGAACACTGAAAGAGAGGTGAAAGGACTCGGTTTTGCATTGAACTGAAACTAATCAGTGAGTTCCAGGCATGGCGGATACTACGAATGCAAAATACTGTGCCAACTGTTCCTGCGTTTTACTTCAACCCGGCGAGGAAGCCAGTGGGAAGCGCACAGCGCGCGAGGAAGAACTTTTCCGTCAGAACCATCCTCCGCTTGACGTGGAGCTCCCCGCTTTTCGCAAGATTGTGGAAGACAGACGTGCCGCTCTTGAGGACTTGGACTCGAAGATCTTCCAGGCACGACAGTTGCTAGAAAATCTCCTCTCGGCACGCCAGCGCGCAGAGTCGCACTTCGAAGCTGCGAAATCTGTCCTCCATCCCCTGCGTTCCATCCCCAACGAACTTCTTCTCGAGATATTCAGTCGTTGTATACCGGAAATTTTCAGTGACGAAGATCCCGACGCGCTCGACCCCAAGGATGGACCCTGGTTGTTGGCTCGGGTCTGCCATCGCTGGAGAGAGCTCGCGGTCAATACGCCACAGCTCTGGACGCATCTCCGGCTTGACTTCGACAAGCACAGAAGGCACATCTCAGATCATCAGTGTGCCTACAAACTCGGCGTGTTTACTGAGCGGTCGAGAGGTCTCCCTATGATGGTTTATCTCGGCAGCAAGGACAGTATCGAGTACCATCCGGTCCTGCCAGTTCTTGGAGCCAGCATACCTCGTTGGCGGCATCTGCTAGTAGACATTCCACGGTCATCCCTACAGCGCCTTTCCGGAAACAACTTTTCGATGTTGCGAACAATGCTGCTACAGTACAATGACGAGAACCAGTGGCATCTAAACCTTGATGTTTTCAAGTCGGCAAGCGCACCTGTTCTTCGCAGTTTGGAGGTAGCCGCTGAGGAACCCTGGTACGCTTTGGAGCATGTTGCGTTTCCTTGGTCTCAGATCACCTCTATTATGTCTTTTCCGGCGTTCGACACCGATGCTTTGAACCGTTTGCGTACCATGGCGAACTTGGAAGAGCTTAGTGTTGTTAACACTGGAATTTACTGGCATACTCCCCTTCATGGCAATGACGTTTTGCTTTCGAAACTTCGCCGCCTTACCATGACTGAGAACATATATGCCCCCGGCGGTAGCAAAAAGTTCTTCTCCATATTGACAGTCCCCGTTCTGTCTGAACTCGCCCTCGAATATCGCGCCAAATCGGTGCTCCACTTTCCAACATCGCCCCTCCCGCTCGGGAACCTGACCAAGCTGTCTATCGCTTGCGATATTAACTCGCACGTTGAGAACACCCAGCATATCCTGAGCTTCCTCACCCTCACCCACCGCGTCGAATGGTTGCGCCTTTATGATCTCAACATGACAATCGAGTTTGCTGACGGCCTCAATCTCGATAAAATCACGGACGGGTCGCCTGTCAGGCTGCCATCTCTGCGCTTCTTGGACATTCACGAATGCGGATTTGCTCCTGCGCTATACAGTGATCTCGACCCGCTCTTCTACATGTTATATTCCCGGTCAGCCGTGGCGGTGGAAGGCAAACAGGCGGCGGAGGAGACAGTCATTGCTAATGCTGGCATGGACGGCAATGGGCAGAATGCGGCCACGAATGAGATTGGAATGGGGTTTGATACAAGATCCAGGTTGGACTCGGAGGACCATCGCAGGTGTCTGAAAACACTGCGGTTTCCGCGTTGGTTGTACGTTCACACGAGAAAAGAGTGGCAGGAAGCTTTTCTTGAACTGACATCGAGGGTAGAGCTAGAATGTGGTGTTACCATGAGAGACACTATTGTATTTCCACAATGCTCATAAGTAATTCTAACCGGTCGTCTTCTGGACCAATCCCGCTTCGAATGAATTCGAGATCTCGGTTCTCTGCTTCTTACTTCCACGACCACCGACGCGTACCCACCGCCGCAGCCGACAACGACGATGGCGAGGCGCAAACCGGATTATCGGAAACTGCACTCAGTGCCCTCCCCACCGCCTGGAGTTAGCGACAGAGATCGGTCCGACGGGAACGCGCCCTACTACGCTGTTAAAGACGGCGACATTGCGCCCAGTCAGTTCCATGGTGACCTTTTGCTCGACGGACGGAACCGTCGACGCCGGCGCATATGGCGACGAGCTGGACGTCGTCTGCGTTCAAGGAGCATGGGTTTCGTGTGCGTCTTTTCGTGTCATTTCCATCTAGTCTTCTGACTTGACCGCAGTAGCGTCGACCTGCATTCCAAAGCCACGATCTCGATGAACCCACTCGCCTCATTCGGCCTTTCATCTCGACTACTCCTCCAGTCGCCTGTGAACAGAATTATTTCTGACTCGGCCTCGGTCCCAGTCTCGACGGATACCTACGAAAGAGATTATTTGGCGGATCGCTCTTCCAGCCCGGTTCCTACCTACCTACCTACCTACCATTCGCAGACGTCATCTCTATTTATTTGGTACGGGAATGGGTAAGTTATCCTGTTACTGGATCTTTATTAAAAGAGGCTTACCTTGTTCTCTTTCGATAGTGTTTACATTTAATTCGGTTCGTCTACTAACAACTCTGCTTTCGCCTCCGTCCTCGTATGAACCGGGCAGAGGTGAAATCGCGCCATAAAACGATGTCATTAAATTGGTATGCCGTCCTAGTACTTCAGGCTGCTTTTTTGGATTACTCACATCTCTACAACAGCGTTCCTCAATCCCGTTTTTTCCAGCACCGCACGACGGCGGCTAGCCCACGGCGGTCGAAGAGATTGCAGCCGAATGCCTCTGCACAGTCTTCGAACGAGATTAACAACCCCGAGTTCAACGGATTCCGTGGGTGGACCACCGCCAAAGCGCCAACGTCCGACCAGCGGAATGGTGTCGAAGAAGCATCCAGGTCGTAGTTTGCCCGTGGTGGAAGACGCTGTAGCATCGGGGCGTTTATCAAGGATGTATAGGCGGTTTTACGTGTGATGCGAATGGTGGTCTGTCATAATGTCAGTACGATGGTTGGGATACTGAGAGACGACCTTGACTGGCGATATCTGGGACAAATTAAGAGTGGTACGTAGCTGAGTGTCAACTCTTTCTTGAAGATATTTATTGTTTCGTAGGGCTCATTACCATTCGTGGCGCACGGGCGCGGCCCGGGATATCTTCATGTCGATGAGTGCTCTTAAGGATGGGACAGAGGAGCGTACTGGACCGTAGAATGGCGTACGTCGACGCTTTTGGCATTTACCTATTTGCTGCGTTGTCATGACCTTGAGGACCGCGTCTTTACGCCCAATCTACGGAGGATGTCACGAGATTGAGCATCTACGTGTCCTTCCCGATAGGGACTCAGGTTAGTATGCCGAGACTGGTGAGTCTTGAGACTTGAGTCCCGTGGCTGGAGTACGCTTTGCCCCGGCCTAACCTTTGCTCCCTGCTACTAACTGACCTGTAATTCTAGGTTTGAAACAGCCCGACTTGTGATATAACGACCGAGCCGGGGTGCGATTTAGAATCTTTGATTTTCTCGGGGGTGAGGTGGCAAGTCGGCACACGTCTTGGGCTTCGATTTGATCCATGTTATCTCCAGGGGCTTGAGGGACTGGAATGATATTATATGGGGCGGAAAAGAATGAAGGCGTATATGGCGAAGCATAATGGACGTTACGAGGATGAGGGCAAGGATGAACGTAGGCGAGCGTGCTCTGGCTCTACATCCCAAGAGTTCGTCGACTCCACTAACGTGCAGCCACCGACCGTCCGGCGGTCGAAGAGATTGTAGTCGCTGCCTTTGTACAGTCTGTTGTCGCTTCGAACGAGGTCTGCAACGACGACTTGAACGGATTCCGTGGGTGGACCACCACCAAAGCGCCAACGTCCGACCAGAGGAATGGCTTCGAAGGAACATCTAGCTCGTAGTTCGCCCGCGGTGGAAGATTCTGTGGCGTCTCCTCCCGCAGTAGGTCGTTTCCCGGTACTAGATTTTGGGCTACTATTCTATATATTCACGGTTGTTTAATTACTACTTCAAATGATTGAAATGTATCCTTACTGTACATATTGTTTTACTGTCCATAGAATTATACTTTCCAACTCGACCGATTCCATGTGACGAACCGATGATCCATACGCGCAGGCAAGAAAAACCCAAAGCAAACCGTAACAATTATGTTACATACAAAACAGTTCAAACCTGTGTTGCTCTGAATACTCATCTATGCACCACCATCGTCTGCATCATCGTATTCGTCGTTGTCGTCGACGTTAGCACCACATTCTACTTCGAATATGGCACATATATCCCTCCAACGCTGGACCTTGTTGATGTATAACCAACGTGGAACCCGTATTGTCTGCAAGCAGCTGCGACGATGGCGCAACGTCAATCCAGGCGGATGCAGTGAGCGTATTTGGTTGAAGGCATCGCTGGGGATATCCGGACCAACACCCGACTGGGAGACATGGATGGCTTTCGTTTCTGTTTCCTCCAAGTCTATCATCCTAGATTCCAGCATGTCGAATATGGGTGCGATATCGGCTTCAAGGCTGGCATGGCAGGTGCATTCCACGACATCCAGGATACGAAGGAATGGCAACCTGGTCGGACCTGATTGCAAGGATTTCTCCAATACAGTCAGACCAACGAAGAAGTCCGCTGTCATGCAAATGTCGTCCACGCGTAACTGCTCCACACAGCGGGTGAGGGAGAGGAAGTCCAAGAGATTATTGGTATTGTCCGCATGCCAGCCCATGGCACCTGTGATGTCCAGTTTCACCAGCTTCTCTGCTGCACCGGCGCCAAATGTCGGGAAATGAGCAACTCGCTTTTTGACTGGAAACCTGAGTTCTAGTTCGTGGAGATTGGGGATCGTCAAAGACGAGAAGAATTCCCTCCCGCGACCCGGTGCTGCCGCGGCGTCTTCAGCGAGAGGCGGTGAAGGTTTGTCAACGACAACATAGTTTCGATGGGAGCGTAACCAGACGACACAACGACCTCCAGGTCTTTTAGGTTCGTCATCCTGCGAAGATACTCGAAGCCATGCACGTCGAAGGCAGGATATTCGTTGACAGTGAGGAACTGTGTCCAGGGAAGTTGAACCCGTTCAAGGGCTTGCCAATGAGGTTTTGACTGGAGACTCGAAGTGCGGGTGCATTCGAGCCGAAAAGATCGAGGTTCGTATCCCGGTCGTCCTCCGCGTGATGATAGATCTCTAGGACGCGTAGGTTTAGGAAAGGATTGCCGGAGAAGTACTGTAAGGACGTTCGAGGAAGGTCCACCCAAAGGCGCTCCCAACGAGGGATGCTGACCTCTAGTACAGAGAGGACCGGGTGGTCAAGAAGGCACTCTTCGCTGCATAAGTAGACTGTCATGGGAAGGCTTTTAGACCGTTCGATGAAGAGCCCTGTTTTGTAGGCGCACCGACGCCATGTTACATCGCGACGCTCGTGCTCGTAAAAATTAAGCAACAAACATGTCCAAAGCCTGGGCGACTGGAGGGCAAGCTGCCTCCAACGGCGGCAGACGTGAGTCAGAACCCAAGGCGCCATCCGAGGATTGAGTGAATCATAGTAATCGTCCAATGGGTCCTCCACGATTTGACTACAGTTCTGGAAAACTTCAGAAAGGACTTCGTTAGGAACACGGCGTAGGGGGTGAAGGATGGCCTCTGCGTCCTCGAAGTGCGACTGCGCTTGATTACGTGCAGAGATGAGGTTATCCAATGTTTCCCTAGCCCAGGCTATCTTTCGGTCGAGATCCTGAAGAACGATGGGCGTGTTCTGGAGGACACGGCGCAAATCGGAGATTTCGCGGTCAAGCGGAGGCTGGTTCTGATGAAGGAGTTCCGTTACGCGTGGTGTGCGCGTCTCGTTGGCTTCTTCAGGCGGAACCAAGAGGAGAGTACAATTGGTACAGAGCCTCACGGCTGAGGTATCGGTCATGGCTAAAATTTACTTGGTTTCAGTATGACGAGGAACATGCAGGGGGCGCCGGCTTTCACCTGGAATAATTTCCCTTCTTGATATGCGACTACGAAGAGCGCAAAAGCGAGTACTAGTAAGAATTAAAAGAGTTCAATTAACCCTTACAGATGAGCGGGTTTGGCTTACTTCAACTAGGACTTGGCGTGCTGCAGGACGACGCAGCAAATTTACGAGGCGATCTTCGTAGCTCTGAGAGCGTCAGCTGGAAAAATTCTAGCTTACAAGGAAAACACATACCGAGTATTTCCCCAAATAGCCTAGCACCACCGACCAAGTGTAAACAAGATGGTTCAACGTGGTGATCGTCGGTAAGAAAGGGAGGAACGCTCACGTGCTCCTGGAAAAATTGCCAATTTTGGCAAACACAGCTTTTGTCATGTCCAGAACATCTCAGACAGCACCGGTATCCACACGCTGTAACAGCGAAGCACCAGGTCGAATGGACACACAACGAGACTCATGCTACTCAGAAAGTTCACTGTTGTAGCGACGAACTCTGCACTCTCTCGGGATGTAGCCCACGAAATCGGATTTGTATAGCAGAACATTGAAATTGCTCATCGAGATAGTCAACGGCAGGCCCCATAGACCTCAGCGGACGTGCGCGACGCGACGCGACTTTGGAGAACTCACCCACGCGACGGTGGAGTCTAGACTATTTCCTTTTATTGTTGCTCGGAGGAATATACGCTACACGCTAAGTTTCGGAGAAGAAAATTTTTGACAACACTCAACAGAACATCAAGTCTGGGCCATGGACGCGGTACGTTCTGTCCACCGGCTCGGAAATTGGTCGTACTATTCTTACGACTTCACCTAGTTGAATTATCGTTATGTTCTGCATTCTGCTTCGCTGTCGCTACAGGGGTTATCGCCTTCCTCTCGTTCGTACCACACTTTTTTCGTCCGCCTCTCAAAAAAAGTATGCTCGTTTAGGAAACTCCTATGCACCACGGGCAGTATCAAAATGTGGTTTTGTTTGTTCTCACAATGGCGGTCAACTGACATCTTCCTGACTTCCATCATCAACCCCAAGTCATACTCATACGCAGGTTCATCCCATAGTATCTGCAGTCTGTCACCATCGAGCAACAGTAATCGCTTGGTCATTCTATTCATCGCACGATATGCCTCATTCTTCAACCTAGCACGACGTCACTTCGGGACAGAGTGAGCGCGACGGAACGTTATTCATCGCCCAAGTACTTATTCACCGCTCACTCAGCGTGCAAATAAGCATCAGCTGTTTGTATCAGTCATCAAATTTAGTATCCGCTTTTCTTCGGTACTCGTGTGGAAAAACGTCACTGCAACAGTCACCAACGATGTCGATCGGGGATGTCTCTTACCCGGATGTACTTGCGGCTGCTACTATAAAGGCGCTCGGTGGTGCTGTCTGGGAAAGCACAAATCTACATCATAATGGCACCTGTACAGAACTCCGCTGTCATTTTCAACGAGATCCCAACCGGTATGTTTAAGTCCAAGTTCAGACTGAATGAATATGCTGAACTAAGACGACTTTATCAGGCTTTCCAGTACCCGGTCAGACGACGGTTTACGACACGAGTCATACTATCGACCTCGAGAATGTGCCGCTCAACGGCGGTATCCTGGTAAAGACACTTGTCGTTTCCGTCGATCCCTACCTCCGAGGAAAGATGCGCGATGCCAGTATCGAATCCTACTCTGTACGATTGGTTTTGCAGCCTCACTCCCATACCACGCTGACATGCCGTTATAGCCCGCATATCTCCTTGGACAACCGTATGTTCATCGATTCAGAGCAACACAACGTTAATGACACATCGGCAGATTGTACAACTACGGTGTGGCACGGGTCCTCCGCTCTAAAAAACCCGACATCAAAGTTGGTGACCATGTTACTGGCATGATTAGTACGTCTGTTCTCCTTTTGGATCCAGCTTCCTTCTGAACAGCCTTCCAGAGTTCCAAGAGTACTATGTCATCAACGACTTCTCAACAGTGCAAGTGATCACCAAAACCGAACCTTCGCTTCCTTGGTCAGTTTACGTCGGCGCGGCGGGTATGCCTGGACGTACTGCATACTTCGCCTACAAGGAATACGCCAAGGCAAAGAAGGGAGGTACCATCTTCGTCAGTACTGGGGCTGGCGCTGTTGGCTCGTGCGTTCCTCTTTGCTTTCCCACTGATCAGGAACTTGACGCGCTTCGTTTCCTAGGATGGTAATACAATTAGCTAAACTCGACGGCCTGAAGGTTATCGGTTCTGCAGGATCGGAGGCGAAGGTTCAATTCATGAAAGAAATCGGAGCGGACGTAGCGTTCAACTACAAGACTACCGATACCTTGGAGGTATTGAAGAAGGAAGGGCCTTTAGATGTGTATGTCACTACTACTGCTCGTGTCTGTCGTGCTCATCGTCTCGTCAGGTACTGGGACAACGTTGGCGGATCTACTCTCGATGCCGCAATCGAGTCGATGAAAGATTTTGGTCAAATCATCGTCTGCGGTATGATCTCGGCCTACAACGATGCCAAGGGCCAGACTTACAAGGTCTGTCTTATGCCTTCAATCGCCTTACTCGGACTAACTCCCGCCTTAGAACCTCTGGCAAATCTTCGCGCGCAGCCTTTCTATCAACGGCTTCCTCGAATGGTTCCTCGCACCCAAGTGGAACGACGAATTTTACCGTGTCATCCCGAAGAAGTTGGCGGGTGGCGAGATCAAGTACAAGGAGGAAATCACTGAAGGTCTGGAAGGTGCCGGCGAGGCAATCAGGAAGATCCAGGCGGGCGAGAATTTGGCGAAAAGTGTGATTGTGGTTGCCGATGAGTGATTGTGTCATGCGAGCGTTGCCAGCGTAACTGTGTAACACTTTACTGTTTTAATCATGAACAATGTGTCCTTCACGTATGCCTACAAATAAGAACGAGTAAAGTGGATTGAAGTACTTCACGTTTGAGGTGTAAACAAACATCTTCCCATTATCCAGCGTGCACCACCTCGGATTCACACACTCTACGGGCCACTTCACTTGGTATCCTTCATGACGATGCCACATTCTACCTGAATTGCGCCACAAATGTCCTTCCATCGTTGACCCTTCTTAAAAAACAACCAGCGGGGAACGCGTACTCGTTCCAAGCAATGAGCCGGGCGTTCCACCCGAGACGATGATGCTGAGCTGAAGCCCATCGTCACGTCCACGCCACTTTCTGATATCCGTCCGACTTGCGTGTCCTCTGGTTGGTCGATCTCCTCGAGCTGCATATATCTGGATTGTAGCATGTTGTAGATCACAGAAGTCTCTTTTGTTAGGTCAGAGCCCCGAGAGCAGCCACCGATATCGAGGATGCGAAGGCATGGAAGCCTTGGGGGGACCGCAGTGACCTTCAGTCCAACAATGAACTCAACGGACAGCTTGTCAACAAGGCGGAAGTCCTGAATGCACGGAGTGCACGACAGAAATCGAAGCAGATTGGAAGTGTTGTCTGCATGTCGCTTCATGCAGATAATATGCAATTTGACCAATCGTTTGCACCCACCCACAAATAAGTCGGGGAAGAAGTGAACTCTGTCCACGGAAGGGAAGGAAAGAGAAAGCTCGGACAGGGACGGCATTTCGAGAGCTTTGAAGACCTCCTCCAAACACCCAGGTGCAGCGTCTGCACTTTCCTTGATTATAAATCGAAGAACCTTCGGGAGGCGGGCGACAGTGCCAACGGACGTCTTACAATCACTCCCCAGGTTAACCTCAAGGTCCGCCAGATTTGTGCTCTGCTGGAGGAAGTCGAGCCCGGCTTCGTCGAAGGCGGAAAAATCACGGAAAGTGGTCAGTTGAGACCATGGAAGGGAGAGGCGTTCGAACCGGTGCCACGAAACACAACTACGTGTTTCAAGCACGCGAAGGGAGGGTGCCTTCGCGGCTTCAAATAAATCCAGATTGGCGGTCAAATCTAACTTGGCGACGTAAATTGTGAGGTGTTCGAGGCTGGAGAAAACATTTCCAGCTGAGAAAGCGGACAATGGGGAGAGGGCAGTTGAAAGAAACTTCCAGCGTGGTATTGAGACTTCCAGAGCTGCAAATGCCGGATCGGCTGCAAGGGAGTCTGGGCTGCAGCCGGTGATGTATACGGATAAGGGATAGCCTTTAGAACGTTCAATGACCAGTGTTGTCTTGTACACAGTCTGGCGAGGAGATATGTATTCGCGATGCTTTTCGGAATTGAACGAGATATATGTCCATAGTTGGGGCAATGACAGCGTTATGTCTCGCCATTGACGAGAGACCGCCGTCAACGTCCACGGCGCCGTACGCGGATCGAGTGAAAGCACCGAGCCGAATGAAAATCGTGTGTGCCAATTTGGTACACAATGAAAGAAGATTTCGGATATGATCTCGTTTGGGAGACGGCGGATAGGATGGAGAAGGGATTTCGCATCGGCGAGATGTAATTCTGCCTGCGTACGCGCCTGGATAAGATGGTCTAGTGCTTCCCTTGCCTGGGCAATCTTTTCGTCCAGGTCCTGAAGTATTTCAGCAGATTTATCCACGACGACGCGGAAGTCAGCGAGCTCTACGTCAAGTGGTGGGTGGTTCTGGCGAAGAAGCTCGGCAACACGGGAAGTCCGCTCCTTGAGGGGATCTTTGGGATGGAGGGAGAGGAGGGTGCACGTTGGGCATGGGCTCTCCGCCATTTGTGGCTGTAAATTGGATGTCAGCCGGTAGTCGGCGAAAATGGGCGTCGTTACCTTCTATGCGCGCTTGGGCCGGATGGGTCAAACAAGAAGTAGGCGTGCTACAGAGGAAGATAAGCAAGTCTGCAAATAAAAGACGCGTATTTGCCTCACGTTCTATAGGTGGAAATACGAGTACGGCGTATCAAGTGATGGTCAATTGTCAAGACGCGGAACGTCGGCCCGGCCCGCGGTCAGAGAATTGTAGCAGTGGTACTAGTACTACTACTAGTAGGTCACCGCCGTCGCACTTGCGGGCAGAAAAACCAATCCCAGTATATATTCAACTTGGGATCATGAACAACTGAAAGACCTATTGCAATTTTGAATAGATTTGAACTCTACGTACAAGCTGCGAAAGACGTGTCGGAGAAATATAATTGAGAAAGGTGGATGTATAGCTCTTTCTAGCGAGGAATAGAGGCTTCAAGAAGGCGAAGGATGGAATGAGTTCCAATATCTTCCTCCCCGCTGATGGATACAGACAAGGGAAGGCTCTTGGAGCGCTCGATAAGCAGCGCCAACCTCTGACGTGGTGTAACACTGTCCGGGTGCTCGTCGAAAGACGGTGACACGGTTGTCCATAGTCGAGGCCACGAAAGAGCAAGTTCCCTCCATTGGCTGCATAGCGCGTTAACGCCCACGGCGCCCGATCCGGATCCAGCGAATCTGTCGCCGTGTCCCCCGCCGCGACGCATGGCGTAAATATTTCGGCCATGATCTCTTTCGAAAGCGAGCGCATGGGGTGGAGAAAAATCTTTGCATCTGCGATGCGGCGTTTGGCTTGCCTACGTGCCTGGATGAGATGCTCCAAGAGCTGCTTCCCCTGGACAAGCTTCTGTCAATCCAGATTCTGTATAGTCTCCGGCGCTTTCTGCAAGACAAGACAGAACTCCTCCAATTCTACGTCAAGGAGGGGGTCATTTCGACTAAGAAGTTCGGTGAGCGTGCACTGCGCGTCTTCAGAGGTTCCTTGATTGGAAGAGATAGAAAGGTGCAGGTAGGACATAGGCTAATGTCTTTCGGCATTTTGGGCTGGTAAAAGGTGTCAGGACGAGCAGTGGGAATCACTCAAACTATTGACCTTGGTATATTTCTGAAAGCGTCGGACTAGCATGCTTTCATAGGTGATCAAAAAGATCTAATAAGTACAGAACAAGAGTAAGTCCAGGTTATAGGAAAGCCAGGGGGACGTACACTCACGCTTGAGGTCCCGATAATGTGCTAAGATTGAGAAGAACGTTTATGCGAGTCGTCCAGTAGCAAGCTCTGAAATCCTCAACAAAGTTGGTGGCTACTGAGCAGGCAATGATGGAACCAAAATCTGCCTCGGAACATCGGCCCGCGACCCGACACAGACTTTCTTCTGACCACCATCATCTATTCCGTTACTTACCTCGACATCTCGGGCGTTCGCCAAACTTGGCCATCTTTTGAGGGCACGTCGGCGTGCCCTCTCTTTCTCCTTGACGATCGTTCCGCTCACTCAGATTGCCAAGAGCTCTAGGTAGGTAGGTAGGTAGGTAGAAACCGGCACCAGGTCCCTATCATCTAGCTTATTGGCACAATACCCGGTACATCATTCGGCTTCGTTTTTGAGATCTCCGCATCTGACCTTGCGACGAAGCTGCTCCAGAAATTTCACTATCGACACCCGTCTGACAACCATTACTTCGGTCCATAAGCCAGGCTTGCACTGCGCCGTCAATCACCAGCACTAATCCACCCTCGGCGGATACCAATAAAACCATCAGGTGAACGACACGAGTTTTGAACAAGACTGAAGCTGATTAAAATCCAGACATGGCGGATACTGCGAATGCCAAGCGCTGTCCGACTTGCACTCTTCTTTTCCTTCAGCCCGGCGAAGACACCGGAAAGACGCGTACGGCGCGCGTAGAGGAGCTACTCCGTCAGAACCACCCTCCGCTTGACGTCGAGCTGTCCGATTTTCGGCAGGTGTTGGAGAACACACGCGCTGCTCTTGAGGATCTCGACTCAAAGATTTCGCAGGCAAAGGAATTGTTGGATAATCTCCTCTCAGCCCGTCGGCAGGCACAATCACATTTCGAAGACGCGAAATACCTCCTCCATCCCATGCGTTCCATTCCCAATGAAATTCTTGTCGAGATATTCGGCTGTTGTATACCGTCGGAGACCCCCACCGACAAAGATCCCGACTCACTCGACCCTCGAGCGTCTCCTTGGCTTTTAACTCGCGTCTCTCATCGTTGGAGAGAGCTCGCGGTCAATACGCCTCAGCTGTGGACATGTCTCTTGCTCGACTTCGACAAGCACAGAGGGCACATCTCAAATCATCAGCGTGTGTACAAAGTCTGCTTGTTTACTGAGCGGTCGAGAGGTCTCCCTATGACGGTTTATCTCGGAAGCGACGACATTCTCAAGGACCATTCGGTCCTGCCAGTTCTTGAAGCCAGCATACCTCGTTGGCGGTATCTGGAAGCAAACCTTCCACGGGCATCCTTACAGCGCCTTTCTGGAAACAACTTTTCAATGCTGCGAACATTGTCCCTGATGTACAATGATGAGCACGAGTGGCGTCTAAATCTTGATGTTTTCAAGTCGGCGCGCGCGCCTGTTCTTCGCCATTTGGAGGTACCCGATGATACCCCCTGGCGCGCCTTGGAGCATGTCGCGTTTCCTTGGTCTCAGTTCACCTCTACTATGTCTTTTCCGGCATTCGACGCAGATGGTTTGAACCGTTTGCGTACCATGGCGAACTTGGAAGAGCTAAGCGTTGTTGCCACTTCAGCCCATACTCCCATTCACAATGTCGTTTCGCTTTTGAAGCTTCGCCGCCTTACCATCACTGAGAGCCAAGATGCTGCCGGCCGTAGCAAAGATTTTTTCTCCGCATTGGACCTTCCCACATTGTCTGAACTCACCCTCCTATATGACGACAAATCGGTCCTTCATTTTCCGACATCGCCTCTTCCGCTCGGGAACTTAACCAAGCTGGAGATCACTTGCGAGATGAATTCGCACAAGGAGAACACCCAGCATATCTTGAACTTCCTCACCCTCACCCACCGTGTCGAATGGTTGCGCCTTAATGATCTTGAAATGACACTTGAGTTCGCTGACGGCCTCAATCTCGATAAAATCACGGACGGGTCACCTGTCAGGCTGCCATCTCTGCGCTTCTTGGACATTCACGAATGCGGATTTGCTCCTCCGATAGACAGTGATATCGACATGCTCTTCGAGATGTTATATTCCCGATTGCCAGCCGTGACGGTGGAAGGGAACCAGGGGGGGTGGAGACAGCCATTGCTAACGCTTCGTGTAACACTGGCATGGACGACAGTCCGCCGAGTGCAGCCACGAATGAGACTGGAACGGACTTTGATCCAAGATCGGGGTTGGACTCGGAGGACCATCGCAGATGTCTGAAAAAGGTACGGTTTTCACGAGGGTTGTATGTTCAGACGAGAACAGAGTGGCCGAAAACTTTTCATGAGCTGACATCAAGGGCAGAACTGGAATGTGGTGTTGCCATGAGCGACATGGATGTATTTTCGTAGTTGATATACATATCTGTATACGATAGCGGAAATTTATTATTCACTAAGGTTCAACGTTCAACGGTTTCGAGCATGCCCATAATTCTAACCGGTCGTCTTTTGAAGAGCTGACTGACCAAGATCGGAGTCATGCATCCCGCGGTTCTCTGTTTATTACTTCCACGACCACCGACATCATGTACCCGCCGCCGCCGCCGACAACGACGAGGCGCAAACTGGGATTTCAGCCTTCTGCCAGCTATTTCTTATCGGTGACAGGCACCCTGCGATGGCGCAGACAGGCACCGTTATCAGTTGCCGTGGACGACCACCACGGATCGTCTTCGACGGTGCACGGCGCTGCTACTGTGTGTATATCTTCCCATTTTCCATCGCCTTGGGCAGGACGACCGCGCCATACCATTTCCTTTAAACGTCGAGGAATAGCCAAGTGCCGGAAGCTGCCTCCCCATCGCCTGGATTCAGCAACAGAGAACGGTCCGACGGGAACGCGTCCTACGCTGCTGAAAAACGCGACATGGTGGACCGGGCGCGATGCAGGACTGGAAGTTGTCCATGGTGACCTTTTGCTCGACGGAGGAATCATCAAGGCCATCGGAACCCTCGACGCCAGTACATACGGCGACGAGCTGGACGTCGAAGAAGCATGGGTGTCACCTGGGTGCGTCCTTTCGTGTCAGTTCCATTTACTTTTCTGACTTGACAGCAGTATTGTTGACTTGCACTCTCATGGGAGTCGAGTCTGCGCCGGGGTTTACGGGCGCGATAGACGGAAATTCATTCAAGGGCAGCGTTCATCCATGGCTGCGCAGTCTGGACGTATTTAACGCTCACCACCGCGCGTGTGCTCATTAGATGCAGAAAGGTGTGCGGTGGTCTGCGTATCTATGGACATCGGGGCGACGTACGCCTTTATCTCATGTCACTTTGTTTTTGATTGACATTATGCCAGGTATAAGACAGCTCGAATCAAACAAGGGCGTACATACTGAAAAGCATTAGCTGTGTCCCGACTTTCCTAGACCCCTGGAACACATTGGTGAATGTGCTGTGCTCTAAGGACGTGTCAAGGTCGCCTTAATGTCCCTTTGTATGTGTATATGGGACTTAACTTTGTCTAGGTTGTCAATCGCTGCTACGAAGCAGTCGTTATCGACGACATCGTTCCTGTACGTGGATTGTCTCCCCAGGTTCGTCGCTCTTTAATAAATAACACAGGTCACAAATCCTGTGTCCTACAACGATGCCAAGGGCCAGACTTACAAGGTCTGTCTTACGCCTTCAACCATCTTACTCGGACTAAATCCCGCCTTAGAACCTCTGGCAAAGCTTCGCTCGCGGCGTGTCAATCAACGGCTTCCTCGCACCGAAGTGGACGGACGATTTTTACCATGTCATCCCGCAGGGCGAGTGGCGAGATCAAGTACAAGGAGGAGAAGGGTGCTGACGAGGCAATCAGGAAGATCCAAATGGGCGAGAATATGGCCAAAAGTGTGATTGTGGTCGCTGATTCGTAAATGTAGCGATACAGAGGCTCAGGTAACCGGTAGAAGTATCAATGAATTGTATGGTAGCCTAATCAGTGTAAAGAGTGTGTCCTTCCTTCGTCCGACCCACACTTAATATAGAAACTTTCTTCCCCTTCGTTGGTCTCAATCGGCATCGTTCTTGGTAGTACCGCATTCCACCTTGATTGCTTCACAAATGTCCGTCCATCGTTGGTCTTTCCTGAAATACACCCAACGAGGAACGCGCACTCGCTCCAAGCCACGATGATTGCCCTCCACGCGAGGCAGTAATCCTGAGCCGGAAGCTCCCATCAAGTCTACTGCATTTTCTGCCGCGAATGATGTATCCCTGGAGCTATTAGCCCCCTCGTTGCGCATGTATCTGGATTGTAGCATATCATAAATTGCGGTGTTTACCATCATAATGCTGGTGTCGAAACAAGAGCAGCCAGTGATATCGAGTGTGCGAAGGCGTGGCAGCCTAGGCGACGACGATGTGACCGTCAGTCCGGCAAGGAACTCGACATTCAGTCGATTGTCAACAAGCTGGAAGTCCGCAACGCATGGAGTGCACGATAGGAACGAAAGAAGATTGGAGGTTGCATCCCAATGGTGAGACATACTGCATGAAATACGAAGTGTGATCAATCTTTGAGCACCACCAATCAAGTCAGGGAAAAAATGCTGTCTGTTAAAGAAAGCGAGATGAATGGGACGGAAATAAAGGGAAAGATGGGATAGGGAAGGCATGTCAAGAATTTTGAAAACATTCTCCAAAGACGAAGCGTCGGCGTTGGCATGTTCCCTTATTATGAATCGGAGAACCTTCGGGAGGCGAGTGACGCTGCCTCGGACTGGAATCCTAGGTCCACCCACCAAGTTAACCTCGAGGTCCGCCAAGTTTGATGCCTGCTTGAGGAAATCGAGCCCGGCCTCGTCGAAGGTGGAGAAGTCACGGACAGTGGTGAGTTGAGACCATGGAAGGGAGAGGCGTTCGAACCGGCACCACGAAACAGACATCCGCGTTTCAAGCACGCGAAGAGAGGGTGCCTTCGCGGCTTCGAATAAATTCAGATTGACATTCAAATATGAGTAGAGGGTGAAAATTCTGAGGTGTTCGAGGCTCGAGAAAATATTTCCGGCTGAGAAGGCGGACAATGAGGAGAGCGCGATTGAAAGGAACTTCCAACGCGGTATTGAGACTGCTAGGGCTGCAAATGCCAGATCGGCTGCGAGGGAGTCTGGGTTGCAGCCGGTGATATCTACGGATAAGGGATAGCCTTTAGAGCGTTCTATGAACAACGTCGTCTTGTACACAGTCTGACGAGGAGATGTGTATTTGCGATGCTTTTCGGAATTGAACATGATATATGTCCATAGCTGTGGCAATGACAGTGTGATGCCTCGCCATCGACGAGAAACCGCCGTCAACGTCCACGGCGCCATACGCGGATCGAGTGAAAGCACCGAGTCGAATGAAGAACGTGTGTACCAATTTGGTACACACTGCATGAATATTTCCGATAAGATCTCGTTTGGGAGGCGGCGGATAGGATGGAGAAGGGATTTCGCGTCGGCGAGATGAGCTTCCGCCCGGTTTCGCGCGTGGAGAAGATGATCCAGTGTTTCCCTTGCCTGCACGATTTTTCGATCAAGGTCCTGCAATATGTCGGGAGACTTCTCTACGACAACGCGGAAGTCGGTGAGCTCTACATCAGCTGGAGGGAGGTTCCGGCGAAGCAGCTCGGCAACACGGGTAGTTCGTTTCTGCTGGGGATCTTTGGGATCGAGGGAGAGGAGAATACACGTCGGGCATGTACTGGAGATCTGGTCGCCGTCCATGCTGACCTGTAAATGGATGTCAGCCGGTAGTCAGCGAGATGATCACCTCTACCTTACCGGCGCTTAGGCTTGCCACGCCAGACAGGTAAAACAAGGAGGTTTCCTATCGAGAGAGATAAACAAAACTACAAACAACAGACGCGTATTGAGCTCACGTTCGATGGATGGAAACCCGAATGGCGCGAATCGATTGATGGTTAATGGCCAAGATGCGGAACATCGGCCCGGCCCTTAAGCAGAGAAGAAGTAGGCCATAATTCAATGTTGGTGGGCATGCAGATAAGGGAAGGCTCTTGGAGCATTCAACAAGCAGCGCCAACGTTAGGCCAGTTCGACCATTGACATCGGTAAATCATTGAGAGCTTCGGACTAGGCCTCTATAGGTGACCAATTTCAATGATCTACTGGAACACAATACTGTACTATTACAGCATGGTCTTCGCATAACGCGTAACGGGGGGTCATTTAATCTTATCAGACCCCGCCGATCACCTGGAAATCCTTATCGGGTTTCCATCAATTTTTTTTTTACAAAAATCTGTGAAGACTTGCCTGTAATAGTACAGTAAGTCCAATTGCAAGAGAGACTCAAGGAAGTCCAAAGGCTCAGAGTCAGAGAAAAGTCAAAGGACGTACCGTCTGGTCCTTGCGGTTGAACGACAGATGAAGTCCGGTGTCCGCTAATGCGCTAAGATGGAAAAGGATGTTTAGTATTTACTCCTTCACAAAGTTGGGGGCTAGTAAAAAGGAACCACTCGGAACATCGGCCCGCGACCCGACATCGACTTTCTTCCGACCACTATCATCTATTCCGCTACTGTACTATTACGGTCTAGTCTTCGCATAACGCGTAACGGGGACCTGTGAAATGAAGAGTTCATGCTACCATAACGCGTAACGGCCAAAATTGGGCCCCAGGTAAGGCCCAAAAAGGAAATTTTTAGGGGCGGCGGCTAGCGCCGCCGCTCCCGCCTGCCCATATAAGGAAATTGGACCCTGAATGAAGAGCAACATCTGTGAAGAGTATGCGTAACGGGTAACGCCCCATGAAGACTAGGTCGTAATAGTACAGTACTTACCTCGACATCTCATAAACCCTCGTCGAAGGACTCCTGGACATCGTCCGACGAACGGAAAAGTGTCAATACCAATAACGACAAGGCTACATACACCATCAGTGCATGGTGTGCACCCACACGTACGAACACATGTCGGTATCTGAGGAATCGTACCGCAACTCATCGCAGTTGGCAGGTGGATAGGAGTAGTAGCCACAATGAAATATTCGGTCTTTCTCTATGGCCGGTATTCAGTAACAAAAGATTTCCTAACACACGTTACCTTTTGTTGATTTCGACACAGGTTTGGGCAAGGTTTGTAAAATTAGACAGGTCCCGAAATGAAGAGGCATTCCGACACAGGTCTGCGTCGACGTCAAGTAATGATGAAGTGAAGCAAACAGGAACGCACGAGTGCCACCAAAACTCTTGAAATCACAACCGAATAGCGCCCCTTGTCAAGAGTGTTCCGAGGTAGGCGTTCATCAGCAGGTCGTGGAGTTGCTGTGGATCCGACTACCTGTCGAGGCCCGAAGAAGGCTGACTGCAAGGGCGCCTCCAGAGTCTTGCGTTCTTTCTTCGAGTAGGATGGGTAGATCGCGACATAGTCTGCCGGTATGTCTGTGTCCGCTGGTTGCTCTAGCGGGCGGAAACAGGCGGCATCATATCGCTCGTTCCGGGGCTGAGGCCTGATGGTTCTAGGGGTGTCGTACTTAGTAAGGAGGAGTATCATCGACAATGACTACATGCCCTTACTTGAATAGCGACAATTGCGCGGCCGACGATAATTCCCCATAGCGACTCTTCTGAAGTGCCAGTCAAGTCGATGTCTACAACACCAGTGGGCGTGAGGACAGCGTAAGGGAATGACTCGGTATTCACTCTAACGAGAGCTACTAACGAGATGGGGGTAAAAAGCCGCCGCGAGACAGTGGTGGTAGGGGCAACTACTGTACGCGTCGGACACGAGGACAAAAACGTGTCAAATATGGACGTGATCTCCTTGATAGGTATGAAGAGCCCGCAAGAGTGACATTGCAGACATCCTGGAAGGGTAATGCATTCGGCATTCTCCGAATTGGCTCAGCAAGGATGGAGCACAGCCGTGCTCGCCGACCTGGTCGAATCATGCTAGCCAGGTAACCTATGCCTACTATATGAGCAAGCGTCGATGAGAGGCATGTTGCGCGCGCCAACAGATGTGTACTCGATCATACGAGCTGCTGTCCAGCACAAGCATCTTCTGCACTTAAGGTATGACTACCATGCGGTCAAATACATTGGCGGGAGTTCACACACGAGGCAAGGGAGCATTCCTCAATATTTCGTTCACAAGTCAGCCCATCAACAGTCTTCGCTAAAGTGTGTCCCTCAGTCTTCAATTGATGTGTGATGCTTTCAAAACCATAGCAGGATATCCAACTCTGAACGTTCAACGACTCGGATGCATAAATGCTCATGGACTCGCAGACAAATGAACCTTTGATTTTCCTGGGCACAACGAGCGCCACCTACGATCTGGGCTAATTGCACCGGGCCGAGTCGAGAAGTGGCTGTAGGTGTTATTTATCCAACATCCTGTCCGGACTCAGGTTCTTTATCGAACAGTGACCTAAACTTTATTCAAACGAAAGCATCACATATGCTAAGCAGAGGGTCCGTGGTTACATGCGCCACTGGCATAATCTTAAAATACTCAGGTGATCAATGCCTCCGCCGTACGCGACCGAGGAAAGATCGAGCACTTGAACGGGACCGGGTGGCTATTCACACACAGTCAATGAGTATTACCGTCACGCGAGGAAAGGCGCACAAATACTCACCAAAGCAGTCCCGATGTAAATTCACCAGACGGTTCAATTACTCTGCCTTGTTCGTCGACAGCCTTTGTGATGTTGAATGCTGCGAACAAAGACGCCATGCCTATCCAAATAGTATCTTCGGCAATGTTCTGACCGACACAGACTCGACGACCGAACCCAAAGGCAGCTGACAGGTGGGGAATGGAGGGGTTGAGGCTACCATCAGGGTTCAGGAAGCGATCTGGATTGAACTTTTCGACATCGTCGCCGTAAACTGCTTTGTCGTGGAGGATGGCCCTATCGAACGACCTGTTCAAAAAGAAAGCAAGTATGTACCAAATAACGACTGACCATGGTCCATGAATTACCGACGATGATGGCACCTTTGGGGATATGATAACCGCGGTATATGTCGTCCTGGATCACTCTGTGTGGTGCCGCTATACACAATGATTTTCAACCACAACAACGGAACATATCGTCTACACACTCACCCAGAGGAAGGACGAGTCGCCACCGGAGGAGTTCCTTCAAGATCGCCTCAAGGTATGGAAGTTCCTTTCGGTCACCAAAGTCCGGAAGACGGTCATGCCCGACGATGCTATCTATGTCGGCCTGCGCTTTTTTCAAGACGGACGGGTTCTGGACCATAGCCAAGACTGCGGCAGAGAGAGCCGAAACTGTCTGTGCCATATATTAGTACTTTCCCTGTTGCTAATGGAGGGAGCATCACTAACTGTATCGGACCCACCTATCCGACAATATGGATCAACTTGGGAAGGCGAATGAGCAGTGTGTCGTACCTGCATAAATCGTTGCCAGGACGTTTCCTAGTACTGTACCGTTCCGACCGTAAGTTCGCGGCGTGTGACGCGTTATGCCGCGAACTTACAGGGAACAGGTTCGTTTTCAGGCACAAGGCCCGATTTGGAGATCCCGCCGCAGGCGGGCCCGAAAAATTGCCATTTTGAGCGATGTGACCCTAGATTTGAGGTGTGTGATGCGTTATCCTTTATCGTAAGTTAGGTTCCGGGGCCCGCGTGACGCGTTATGCGAATTTAGGGTCGGAACGGTACAGTATGATCATATTCTCCTTGGTATCAGCATCGGCTTCCTCAAGCTCTGAGAGAATTTTCGACCCGACACACGGTCTCGCGGTTCCGTCGGCCTTGGGAACCAATCAGTAGGCCGAACAGAAAGAAAGTCACACGAAAAAAGAACAAACCGTAGCCTTTTCCATGAACTTGAGTGGCGCGTCGCGCATCGCAGTTACTGATTTGTTTGCTTCCTTCGCCCACCTCTTAAAGCCTGCGCCAGGCATCCAAGAGGGTACGAATCGGAGGATAGGCCAAATGTCGACCAAGAACGCTCCGGGGCGCCCCGCCACAGCCATGGCGTGCATGCCCTTCTCAGCTTGAGTAATGAAGGGATCGGTATTGTCCAGGACTTCGATACCGTACGCGATTCGGAGAATCATCTGACCAGCGTACCTGTCAACCTTCAGTGGTGAGGATCGTTGTACTTTCATCAAGGCGTGCTCACAATCGTAAGTCGTCCAAGATGCGATCCGGTTTGTCTCGGATGCGGCGAAGTAAGTACCTAGCGGAATCGAGGATGTGTGGATGTTGGACGGCTGCGAGCACGGGGCCTGATAACACCTTGTGGAACATCTTGCGATGCTCTTCTCGTTCGGGTACTCAGTGATATTATTGGCGGAAAACTGTATCGGAGCTCTTACCTTTCCACTCGTCGCCATACCCATGAAACCCGAAGTTCCATGTGGATCCAACCCTAGAGTAGAATAAGATGATACGTAGAACTTAAGAACCATAACTGCTTACAATTCCATGACCATGAAGGAAGACGGCCTGCGTTGACAACATTAACTCGGGACAAGGCTTTGAATGCGCTCGACGACGGATACCTATCGGAATAAATCAAAGAACGTTTGACGAACAACTCAGTGGCCGCTTCGATGGTATTGACCACAACGATATCTTGGCCAGCAACGTTGTAGTATATAATGTCGGATTCTATGAATGCGATCAGTACACAACGCCTTTTAAGCGCAATCGAAGGACACACTGTACCGCTCTCCGACATCCTTGAAGGCGATCCATGAATTGACGTCTGGGAAGTTGAGCAGATTGCCTATCAGGGGCAGTCCTTTAGGACCAGGTGGCAAGGGACGAGTCCGCCTTGATAGTGACAAGAACAGAGTTCTAATCACGAACAGAGATATCCCGGCTATGAGGCTCAGCTCAATGACGGGAGGAGACATGATGGAAGGCAAGTGGGAGAAGAGATGTTTAATGGAGCATCGTGGTGTGGACTTTATATCATCAGCGAGGTACGAGCTGCCTAGGGGAGACTAGAATTATCAAGAGTCGGCGCACATTACACGAAGAAGGATAGTTGACACGATGGGTGCGCGACAGGCTAGGAGGCTTACTAAATGCCTGACATGGCGGCTCAGCTTGAACATTGATTATTCACACCAGTTCGAGACAAGGACCTAGGAAGGGTATAGGCTGTCCTGCGGAGAAGCGCTGCCAACTCGAATGAAGGAGTTGAACACCAGCAACGCGTGTCGATAGACAGTGATCGCGCTCTACGTGCCTAATGCTCCTGCCAGTGCCAAACCCACACAAACACATAGACACGCCTCGCGCGTCGGACCACCACAGAACACTTAACCAATCGACTACTCGCATCGCATCCCGCCATCACACTCTGGGTCACGAAACGGCTATGGGGATGGGGAGCTTGCCCAGTACAGCGTGATGGATCATGACATGATATCGAGTTGGTGCCGGGCGGGTGACGAGTCGGGACTCGGGAGGGAGACCGGCAGTCGCTGGATTACGGCGAGTGTGACATCTCTAAAGATGTAAGTACATACCCTCCCTCCGTTGAAACCTGCAAGCAATTTAGGACCTGTGTCAAACTTTGGACATCAATATCAACCTGTGTCGAAAGCCCGAAGGCCAAAGTGACCTGTGTTGAATAACAATGAAAATCATGAACCTATGTGTTTTCGACGAGGAATTTGGCCCCACCTTGGCCCATATCACTCAAAAATCTGCACCGTGTGTATGAAATCACGTCAAATTCATTTTTGTTACTGAATACCCACCATATTTCTCCCCCAGTTTCTGCGAAGCCAAACCGGCACTGCTAGTCCGTTCGGCTGTTTTCCGGAATCCCCTTTGAATCTCAATGCTCCAAGTCGCGTAAGTCTTTTCCCTATCCTACGACATTTATTATATGTTATACTTACAGTTCACACAGGATGAAGAAAAATGCAGCGAAAACCAAGACTCCCAGCACTTTGACAACCTTATCCATTTCTCCTTTCTCAGACTCCGTTGCAGCCCCCATGTAGCATACAGTTCTGGCCCACTTCTCTTCCCATTGGGTTTCTTCAGCGGCCGCGACATCGTCAATATGCGCGTTTGCCCACGGCTCCTGCCCTCGTGTAACGGGGAGTGTCTTTGTAGGGAACTCGAATGGTTCAACGCCGCAGAACTCCTCGTACCGAACTCGCCTGAGTACGGGAGTTTTCGTCACGTCATATCCGTCGCCTCTACCTCCGCGCATAACTTCGGTTGAAAGCCGATCCTCTTTGGCGTCGTTGACATACACATGGCTAATGAGTAGCTTGTGGCTGTTGGCACGAGTGGAGGGTGAAAGTGTTACATAGAACGAGGGCCTCTCCAGCGAGTCTAGCAGATTTGGTTCCTGCAGGTTGCGGCGTACGGCCGGAGACAGGATCTCTTCCACTTCCTCATCGCGCGTTGGTGTTGGGCAGCTCGCACTTTGTTGGTGTGTGCTTGTTAACCTCGTGTTCCCACTGGTGCCTTTGAGCACGTCTAGGAGAGCGAGATGGAAGAGGCGACTGCGGGGACTTGCTTGCTGGCGTAGTGGCGTCACAGGCGGAATTATCGTTTCAATATGGAGTGGCGGCGATCTTGGTTGTCTGGCGTTCATCCTTCGGGCGGCGATGGTGGTAGCGGTTATTGTTATGGTGGTGCAGATCCTTGGGTGCAGAGCAGGGGAATCCTTTGTTATAAGGCTCCGACTCCAGGGTTTGATGCCATCATGGTCATTGTGTTTATGAACAAGAAGGACGATGAA
>JADNRX010000452.1:0-41631 GCA_015501595.1 Hymenopellis radicata
ATGTATGAATGCAGCCTGCGCATGACATCGCATAAGGGCTCGCGGGCATCAGAGGCAAAGACCCAGAGACCGACTGTCTTGTAGCTGCTCTGAGCCTCTTTCTCAGCTTTGGTAGGACCCGGACTAGGAACGCGGTAGGCATCGTCGAACGGAGGTGGAGCTTCAAGAGGATGCTGTTCGTGGATCGCGGCGAGTCGTCGACGAGTGAAGTCTGGATACGACCGAAGCAATGCATAGCCGCCAACTTCGCCTATGTCGTCATCAGCTGCATCCGCTGGATGTAGTCGTCCATGCCCTGGCGGTTAAGGACATAGAATCCATATGGAGGATATTCGTTTCTGCTATCCAGTTGAGTTATCGGGATCCAGGAAGGGGTCCGGACGAACCTTTCATACAAGAACATGGAGCCCTCGTAGCCGAGTTTTTCCCATTTATTTGTGTTAATATTGAAGTGGTAGACGCAGACGTGACTGAATTGGTCAAATATGGACGTTATTGACGGGTCCCGGCGTCGCAGGACCTTGAGATTGTGGTCGTATCGGGAAGTTGGGGACATGCCAAAATCGGGCTTCTGGTTGGGCGGCAGCGGCCCTGCCGACACTGGGCGCGTCGTCTTGGGTGGCCTTGATTTGGAGTTGCCATTTTGGGATGTGCTCGTTTGGGACGGCGCTCGTTGGTGCGGCATGGTGATGGGAGGAGGAGGAGGAAGAGAACAATGTCGTGACTTGGACAAAAAGGGGAGGTGTGACACAATGCATCGATCACTTTCGATCATGTTCAACCAGTCCCAGATTGTCCGTTACTTTGACCAATGCACAGACGATGCTGGGATATGTGAGGTCCTGAGCGCGTATGCGATTTGGTGTGTAAGCTATCCTTCGTGATATTCGTCTTTATACTGACATCGTATGCAGCAAATTTCTCAATGGCTCGGATTGCGCAGGTGTCTTCGCAAGATTCATTATCTGTGCTGCTACCTCAGAGTGACGTGGGTCCATTGTATTGATTATCGACTTGTTCTTATTTCATCAGGGACGGGCCATATTATTCGAACTGGCGAAACTGCCTTCAAAGCTATAAGTTTCGAGGCTGCATTGGGAGCACGCGTATTGGTTCGACGCCAGGTCATTCGATTACTCAAAGAACTTGACAATCACTGATACTCTGCTGGTAGTTGCCACGAAGCCAGGGCTAGAAGTGTGGAATATCCTACGTCAGTCAGCAAGCAAGAAAAGACACTCTCAACCAGCGACAGAACAGACCTATGGCGGCCCTGGAACTTTGCGTTCTTTCTTGACACCTAGACAACTTTCTCAGCTGCGTCGCGTGATGGACGATTCTGCTGTTCGTCCAGCTTGGCTCGAGCAGTATCATTCTAAACGATGTGGCATCATGGATGCCATTGCCTTTTCGCTTCCTGATTATGATAGCCGAATCGACACTCTACCACTCTACACTAGCAATGAAATTATCCAGGGCTTGCAGTCGGTCGAACGATTGATTGAAGACACCGTGACGCGTATCGAGCAGGAGGAAGGATTCATGTAATGGTATTAGGGATTAGCTATATCTGTCAAATGTTGTACAACAGAGTGTTTTAAATGCTATCTATGTTTGCACTACCTACACTACACATAGAGCCAGTAAATGCTTTCCTTCTGACGGCTTCCAAGCTTGAGCGGGACACGGCCGGTGTTCCGTTAATCGCTTGCATTCCTGTCTTCACTTCCATCTGACGCCTACAAACTATCTCTTCATCCACTACCCTTGCACTACCCGCTCTATTACCTCCATAAAAACTCTCTGGAATCTAATGCCGCGTGATCTACCAGGTCTTTACTGGGATGAAGAACGAAATCGGTACTTTCCAATATCAGCCAAACCCGCCAGCGCGGCCAAGCCTTCCACTACAGCAGCACGCAACAAAAGAACGAAAGAAGAATCCAAAGCTGAGGACTTTCCATTCAGGAGAAGGAGAAAGATCCCACAGCTGGTCAACACTTTGCGCAACGCGTCCTTGTCTTTCGCTGAAACTAGTCGCGTCAGACAGTGAGTTTAGAAGAGTTTTTCTGCAATTTTTCACTATTAACTATCTTCCTTCGCAGTGCTATATGGTGCTCCAAAGTCCAATCAACCTCCCTTGTAGACTCTGTCCGCACCCCGGTTTTTGGAGGCATAACGGCTATAAGCGTACGAATTCCATTGCCTGACGCCGCGTTTCTTATCTGTTCGTTAAAGTGTTCTCACCATAATGGACGGACATACCGCCTTATTGGAGATGACCGCGGCTGGTTGTATAATTTCGATAACGAGACTGGGGCTTGGGCTGCCCAGCTCAATCTACATCCTTTGTGTCGGGTATGGTATACATTCTGATACACGCATGTCAGGTACTCACTGAAGGTTACAGGTATCCTCTATTTCTACTGCCGGTGAGATAAGTGTGTGAGGTCTTCCTCCTGCCTCCAGTAGTGAGGTGTTTTACTGTTCACCTAGGGCAACTTGCTTTGGACCAAAGTCCAAGATTGTCGTCCAAAATAATGGGACACCGGAGTGAGGGATTCCACTTGGTCGAATTCAGGATTCTCAAGCGGTTTTAGACGAACTACTATCTTGACGCTGAATCGTGTACATGATATCTGGACGAGTCACCTACAAGACCGTTCTCTTGTCCTTGGTGCCGACAAAAAGGCCGTTTTAATTCGAGACATCGAAATGCAGGCCGTCGAAATGCTTAACACCCAAAGTGATGTCTTTGCCGTCAGCCAACGTCAGGTAAGAGGAACCCGTTAGCGCCATTGACGCCAAGGCCGACGCTAACCATTGTTCAGAACCTTGTCTACGCCGGATCTCGCAGTGGCTCTATCTCCCGCTTCGACACTCGGACGAGAGGACTGCAAGCTCTCTTTGAAAACCGATTTCCCGCCAAGCGCAGTTCGGTGGTTCATCTTTATAGCACAGATACGAAATTGCTCGTGAGCCAGATGAATGGATCGGTATGCTGGTTGACTTGCTCTTGGCATTGGCTCACATCCGTTCAGCTGTACAGCTTTGACCTCCGATTTGCAAGAGCCACGACACCCGTCATGATCTTTGACGGGCATGTGAACTCGATAACGCAGAGATTGGTGCGTGGGGTCGCACACTCTATTTGAAAGCTGACGACCGTCTGCATGAAGGGCGTTGCCATCGATTCCTCAAATGATATTTTGTTCGCAGCTGGGGAAGATGGAGTTATCCGGGGTTGGTCGACAAGAACAGGCTTACAGACGTTTACCATAGCCTTGCAGACGCCACTCCAGCTCCAGCGCTCCAGGTGACGTACGAGCCTGACGGTGTATGTCTCTGGGCTGGTAAAGACAAGACAATGTACCAGTTGTTCGTAGGCCAGCAATGATATAAATAGAGCCAACGCCTGGAACAATTGATCGCGATGAAAAAGGAAATTAGCGCAGTGCTGATTTTCCCACCAGCAACACCTTGTTTCCGCTTTACTTCCATGAACCACGATGTCTGCTCGACATTCCACCACTTCGTCGGCGAGTCGTCGCCGGCGCTTTCCGCGCTTGATTCCTCGTCCCATCTCATCCTTGTACACGACGACGACGATGATGGCACTCCGTTAGATTTCAGTCTTGATGACCACGACGACGACGACGCGGTATTCGACGTCGGGCGGCCGTATGTGCTGCCCTTGGGACCATCGGTCGTCCTGCTCTATCTTTTGTCGCCTTTCCTGAAGCTCGGTGCTCTGCTTCTCCCCCACACCAAAGTTCCACTTAAATTCGGACTCCCGGCATTTTTCCTGTTCGCGGTGCTCGCTGCGTTTACGCGGCGCATCTGGTACATGCTCTCGCGATACCTGCGCAAGAGCGATCTGGAAGACGTTGTGTTAGAGGTGTTTGCCAGGGACGGGGAAAGGAAACAGTGAGAATGGTGTTGAGAACTGTTGTCCGCGGAGGCACCGGTGGCCTAAGAGTGTTACTTGCTTCTCTGTATCTTCGGGGTACGTTTCATCAGGCCATCTAAATGCATATTACTCACTTGAGGCACAGACTCGATTGACGTCCTTGTGCCATTATTTCCCTCCGATTTGGTCTTGGCCCCCGATCTTGTCTTGACCATCATTGTCGCTGTCGTCCTCTTCCCGCTGTCTCTTGGCCAATCACTAGGCTCAAAGAGGACCATATACTGCACCGGGTTTTCCGTCATCACCTTCGTGTTATGGCTTGCCCTCGTCTCCATCGCTCATGCCAAGGGCACCTTGAAGGGCTTGTCTTCATCCGGGGCACTATGGCAAGGAATTAGTACGTCAACGTTTCTTTGCATTAGCAATTAAAACTCAAGGGTGTCTAGCTACCATCGCTTTTACATTTACGTCGTCAACCACACTCCCTCTGTATGCTTCTTTGAAAGCAAGCCTACCAACCGCCGTCACGACAGCTAAAAGCCCAAAATCACACTCCTTCATGATCTTGTCTATCATCTCTGTAGCTCTAGCTGTTATCCTAACCCTGCCACTGATGTTCTTCTCCGCATTCCCTAACCGCCCTCGTGTCGTAAGTTCCTGCCACCTTAATGGAATTGTGGCTGGGCTAACTAGTTGTAGCAGGATATCACCGTGTATCCGTTGGAGCCGTTCATTGCTCCGATGAATGCATTAACCCTGCTCCTCGGCATTCCATCGGTTCTAGCCACATCGCCTTCACTTCCCATCCCAGAGCGAGTGCGCCAGTCTACAACTATTCCTCTATCTAGGCTCGGTATCTTTATTCTTGTTCTTATATTTGCTCTTCTTCCCGGCGTCGTCTTCGCTGTTATAAGCGACATTGTACTCGTCTGCGCTCTCTTGAGTACATACTTCTTACCAGGTAGGTTTTGCCTCATTTCTTGCGAGCTTCTCGCTGACGTCTGCGTCCAGCATTGGTGCACATAACTGCCCACTATCTAAAACGGCCCCTGTCGATCATAATGCCTCCGTCAACGCCCAATCCATATGCACAGGTTACGTCGCCAACTGCGCATGACGAACTGTTGCAGCGTAAAGAGCGTGCTTTGCAGCGCAAGCAGCTCAAGAAGCGGATAATATGGGATCTGGGTGTCTGGTTCTTGTTGTTACCAGTCGGTTGCGGAGGAGGGGCATGGGCAGTTGGACATCTTGCTGGCAAGTGGTAGAACGTATTGGGGCCATTCTGTTTCTCGTTTCTCGACTTTACAGGGACTATTGTTATACATCTACGTGTAGTTGTATCCTTCTATGCGGCATGTGCAGAGACACTCGCTTTGTAACACGAAACCGGCGATCGCTCAGCCAGTTTGTCATCTGTCCCAGAAAGCCGCCCACGTCCGCGAAGTTGAATCAAATTTGGGGACAGAATGAGTCGTAGGATGCCCAAATCCGACGGATACGTTACTTTCGAGCCTTTTTGTTCCTTTTTCCGAGGCCCGGGGTGGACTTCAATAAGCAAACAATGAGCAAGTTTACGCAGTGGTACCGAGACACAGCCGGTCTCTGTGGGCAGGACGACAGGGAGATCCGAACTCTAGGGGATGTCCTAATGAAATTCATACCGAACGGGTGATGTCATGCATCGGTTTGAGAAGAATGCAAGTATATAAGGATGGAGATCTGGGGATGGAACGTACGAAACCCCCTCGTTTCACCTGCCGGGATGCCTAGCCAAATACTGGACGTTCACGTACATAGTCAAGACGACAATGGACTCGCTATTCGCAAGGAAATCGTCCAAGGCTTGCAGCGCCCGGCAGGGGCCAAGACGCTGCCCACTATGCTGCTGTACGATGAACGTGGGCTGAGGCTTTACGACGACCTTACCACGGAGGCGCCCGAGTACTACCTGTTTGGTGCTGAAGAGGAGATTCTGAAGACCAAGGCCGACGAGATTGTCCGTGTTATGCACGGCGGATCCGGCGTCGTCGCCAACGAGGTCGTACTCGAGCTTGGGGCTGGGTGAGTGTCATTTGACGCGTCTCTGAACAGTGGACCGTGTCATCTGATGAACGTGCCTAGGGCCCTCCGTAAAACTTCGCACGTCCTGCGCAGCCTGGCCGGGCTCGTCGAAGGCGCGTCGGGGGACGGGCCGGTGACGTACTACGCCCTTGATCTCGAGCAGCGCGAGCTCGCACGGACGCTCGCCGGAATCACCGAGTCTGATCTCGGACAGGTCCTCCGCGGCAAAGTCGAGACGCGCGGCATGTGGGGCACGTACGATGACGGTCTCAAATTCGTGCAATCAGGTGGTCTTCGTTCCACCACACTTCAGTCCTCCGCTTCGGACGGCTTTTTCTCAACTGATTTGAGCCGTGATACCTCCCCAGACTCGCGCTTTTCATCCGCCTCCTCGACAAGCAGTATGCACTCTGGGTCTTCTCCTCCGTCTACTCCGGGCGAAACACAACCCCCACTCCATCTCCTCTTCCTTGGCTCGTCCATCGGTAACTTTACCCGTGAAGCAGGCGCAGAGTTCCTTCGGTCTCTACCGTTGAGACCAGGATCGGGGGACACTCTGCTTCTCGGTCTTGATCATGACAATGAAAGACATGTCATTGAGACCGCGTACAATGACCCCAAGGGACTCACGAAAAGCTTCATTATGAATGGACTCAGAGGCGCGGCAAGAGCTCTTGGAGATGAGAGTCTCTTTGATGAAAACAAATGGGAGTACGTGAATGTAGGTCGTCTCCCGCACTGTGACGAAAACGCCACTCACCAATTCAATCCAGAAATACACTGTGGCTGAACGTGCGTAGTATACGTATCGCACTACTACAGCGGGTTGAGCTGATCTTTATCCACAGGCCAGCATGAGGCTTTCCTCAAATGTAAAGAGGATCATGAGGTCTTTGTTCCATCGGAGAAAAAGGCGTTCCGTTTTGGCGAGGATGAACTCATCAAAATTGAACAATCCGTAAAGGTAAAGCTATTGATTCCTACCATCACACATGTACTTATGACAACCCTTGCAGTTTTCAGACCGCGATGCTCACACAGTGTTCATAAACAGCGGTCTGAGGCCGATCCAACGGTGGACAGACAGCACCTCCCGCTACTCTCTGTGGCTTCTGGAACGACCCATGTTCTCGTTCCCGTTGCTTTCTTCTCCTACCACATGCGACTCAAAAGGGTACCTCGTTCCTAATCAGACGTATTCGACGTCGCCATTCGGTGTGCCATCGCCTAACGAATGGGAGAGCCTCTGGGCTCTGTGGGACTTTGTTACCCGAAACATGATACCCCCTTCGATGCTTTTCCAAAAGCCGATTGACTTGCGCCACATTTGCTTATTCTATTTGGGCCATATACCAACGTTCCTGGACATTCACTTGTCCAGGCTCTTGAACGAGGCACATACCGAACCGGAGCATTTCAAAAACATCTTCGAGGTCCGTGTTAATATCTCAGGCTTGCATGCGGGTGTATTCATGATTTACTCAGCGAGGGATCGACCCAATGTTGATAATCCAACGATGTGTCACGTAAGATCAACCACTCCGTCAGCATGTATACTTTCTCATCTTTGTCCTGCAGCCTCATTCTGACGTTCCGATCACTGACGATGAGTGGCCTACTCTGACGACCATCCTGCAATTCCAATCACGAGTCCGAGCTCGTGTTCACAAGCTCTATGAGGACATTGATGCTGGCAAACGGATCTTGGACCGGAAGACGGGCAGAGTGCTCTTCATGACGTTTGAGCATGAAGCTATGCATGCTGAGACCTTGCTTTACATGCTCCTCCAGCGCGCTGGTACTGGCACTGTTCCGCCTCTTGGCTTCTCTACGCCCGATTGGGCCTCGCTCAAAGAGTACTGGGGCGCCCTTCCGAAGCCTTCTTCGCCGACCGTCGTCCTTGGACCTGCAACGCTTACTTTAGGACACGACGACGACGAGAGTGAAGATGCTTTTGCTTCTGACGCTCGCGAGCATGAATTTGGTTGGGACAACGAACATCCGAAACGCGAGGTTGCGGTGGGCAAGTTCCGGATCGAGTGGCGGCCTGTCACCAAGGGGAGTTTTACACATTCTATCGCTCGAAGACGGAGAAGGTTTGGAGTTGCCCGCTTCATGGGTCAACAAGGACGGCGAAGTCCAGGTTTGTTGTGTTACTTCTTGCATTTGGCTCTTTCATCTAAAACAATTCCTAGGTTCGCACTCTATATGGGCCGTGCCGATGGATGTAGCGTATCATTGGCCAGTGATCGCGACGTATAATGACCTTTCGCGATATGCGATGGTGAAGGGTGGCCGACTGCCCACCGAGCAAGAGCTTCGCCTCTTCCTTGACAAGTTCGAGTCAGGCTACGAGGGCGGTGCCAATGTTGGTTTCCGCAACTGGCACCCCATTCCGTGAGTAGCTCTCTTCTTGTCCTTATTCGGTCCATTCATGGATTTCTAGCGCGACGACGGGTGGGGAGCGGGACGGCGGCAGGGGAGGGAACGGGGGTGTTTGGGAGTGGACTTCGACTACTTTGGACAAGCACGACGGGTTCGTTGCGTCGGCTTTGTACCTGGGTGAGTGCCTTATTATCGTGCTTTTGGACTGTATCGTTAACGGAGGTTGTTCAGTTATACAGCTGATTTCTTCGACAATACGCATCAGGTCGTTGTGAGTTGAATGTTTGCGGTGGAGGCTGATGTTAACTCACGTGCCCTTACAGTTGGGTGGATCATACGCCACAATCCCACGAATTTCGGAGCGGCGCTCTCTCCGTAACTGGTACCAGCGCAACTACCCATACTCATGGGTTGGAGGACGTGTCGTGTACGATATGTAATTTTACTGGAAGCGTCAAGAACGTGTAAATCAAGAAGTAGGACATTGTAATTGTACAAAATATATAACTGTTATCGCAATATCTGTTACGGTGTCCGTTCCATGTCATGCAAGGGAGGGCGTCGTACCGACTACTTTGTCGGGTCAATGAGACAGTAGAATCGGCTCTTCTTTGGATAGACGTTCCTTCACGCCTTCAGTAGTGATCATTTGAACTGGAGAGAAATCTCTTACCGTTCTGACAATGCACGCATACGGCAGGACTATCTGTACCGTCGGTTAGCACTCCAGTAAACTGCAGACCATGACGGAACACTCACCATTTGTGGCAGGCGAGGACATCATGCCCCCAGCAATGAGAGTAAAGAGTTTCCATAGAGCCGACACCATCGCAAACGTGGAAACAAACACGCTTGCAGCTGCAGACGCCGTGGGCTTCTGGCGAAACACAGGCCTCAAATATATCACAGAGGGCACCCGGACATCCAGCGCCTCGTCCCAGCCATACGACAAATAACTCTCCGTCGCTCTATCCTGCCTCGTGATATTCGCATACGAATCAAAAGGTCGGGGCATGATCCCCCCAGATAGCACCGTCGCAGGCACCGCTGTCCCATTGATCTGCGCGAATCTCGAGAAGAGCGGTACAGCCGAGATACTCTGGTTGTACGCCGCGGCGGAGGTGTACATCTGGTTTTCGCGGATGATGCCCAGGTCGAGCCGGATGAGGTGGTATATGGCCTGAAACGTGTTCTCGAGGACGAGACGCACGTTGGCCGGGACTTGTAGGTCGGATGATGAGGGTAGGATGTCTACCATATTCAGCTGGCCTGCGAGAGAGCTTTTATGTGAGGAACACAACGGTTAAATCGAAATTACTGTGCATACCGTATGTGCCGTTAGCATAATACACCTGGATGTACGTGCCAGAGAACTGGGCCGTCTCGTTGTCGCAGGAGAGATGGCCGATGACATCTTCTCCATACGAGTGTGCACTGCCGCGATTGGATTCTGAAGACGGGGTGCCGCCGCAGACGCAGCACGGATAAACGGAGAGATCCATCCCTGTAGCGTTTTGCGGTGTGTCTGGTCCGTGCCAGACGTCGGACGAGAGTACTACACTGATCACATACGTTCCATGAGAGAGAGAGGCAAACATCGCGGCCGGGAATACGCACGTTTCGTCGCTCCAGCCGTATTCCTACTTGAGAGGTTGGTGTATTGAATAGATAAATAACTAGGAGGATTTACGAACCAAATCGACAAGCAGAGAATCCAGAGCTCGTACAGCTCCTAGAAAACCGGCCGTCCTGTCTTTCAGAGCTGCGTGGTTGAGCTCCATGGTCATGGTGTACATAATGGGAAGCCAACATCCGATAGATGCCTACAACAGCATTTAATGCGGCATCCCTTCAGCACTAGAAGGATATGTGACGATTACCGATATCGAAGCCCTCTCCTCTTTTCGAACAGACAACGTCAAGTTGGCCTGGAAAGAGCACCCAATGTCAGCCGCAACCACTGAAAAACAATCGTCGCTACGGACCACATCACACGTCGATAACGCGTTATTGTAATAGGGGAAGGACGCGACAGCTTTACTGGGCAGCTCGTTTTGATAAGCCGTCAATATCTGGTAATCGAACGCCGACAAGTTCGTTTGTATCGTGTCCCCAATCTTGAACGTCTGCGGCATGAAATCGCCCGCAGAATGGCGTAGCGAAGAGGGCACGAGGCTACTGAAGGGGAGTGCGTTAGTCGTGTCATTGGGTGTGTATGTGAACTCTTGGACAACGTCATATGCCGCCAGCGGGACTACAAGAATTATGAACGTGTCAAGAGAAAGAATGGAACGGCGCGCACTATTGACAAAGGCCAAAAGGATTGTCAGGCCTACGAAGACGCCACAGACGATTGGCGTAGTCCATCGTCCAGGATACGCTATGCATCCATTTGAAATGAGCCTATGAAACCCAATACATGAGGAGGACACGCACGCCGCTGAAGATTGTATCCCAGTCTAAAGTTGAGGACGCCATTCACTAAATCCCGCGGTTGGGGCATGTCATTGAGGAAGAAGGAAACCAAAAGGTCAGACTTGCACAAGACAACTCGAGTTGCAAGGCACAATCTTTACATGAAACTGGATCCGGAAGGGATTGTTGATGAATGAATGCATTGATGGACCAACGTTCGTCGATGATGGCTATCACATTCGAGAACACACACTGTGGGAAAGTTAGCACTCTAAACCTGTGCGAATTTCGAAAGATCGGTGCATAACTTACTACTTATAACACGAGTCTGGTGTATTGGTGACTGTAATTGCCCGCAACTAATTTGGGCGTCAAGTACATATGATACTAGGTCAAAACCTAGCTGAGGTCTTGACTCATTTTACCTTCCAGAAGTTCGAGGTGAGTGTACAGCCGCGGCGTCTATCATCTGAGTTTCTCGTGGCTGAATCGTCTATGTAGAGACTCGCACTACGGAACCCTTGAGCCCTTTCGCGTATGAGCGCGTACTGTAGCGTTTCGACTGCAAATTCACATAACGGGTCACGGAGGTCTTTGAAGTGAAGCTATATATACACCATAACGGGTCACGGACCACTTTGGCCAGGCACGAGCCTCCAAATAAGGAAATTTCAGGTCCCGCCATAGGCGGGACTGTCCAAATAAGGCAATTTAAGGGTCTGTGAAGCTGTTCGCTGTAACTTCAGACCATAACGGGTCACAGGCTGTGAAGTTACGGTCGAAATGCTACAGTATGTCATGTTCCTGCTTCTGAACCTTCGACACTCATCAATGATGTCCTTAGCGCAAGTCAACGCCGCCGGCTGTAAGTAAGCATTAACAACTTTTCCTTGTTCAACATCATCATTTCATTCACAGCAGTAGACTCTAGTTACTTACATGAGTGAGGCACCTAGACGTGCTCCACGTTATCGCAGGGCAGGCTTCCAATTTCTATAGCTTACTATTAGCTATGCACCCCCGGGCTGGAGTAGAGACCTCAACGACTCATATCCGAATCTGATCCGCGATCCATCATGTGAGTACTCGTGGCCGAAAGGGCCGATCCATGATCCTTAACTGACTCGACTCACCTTAACCCGCGGATCAGATGAGTCGAGTACTCGCGAATCAGGCGAGTACTCATGCACGATTCGAGTCGGTAACGAGTTACCCGTACTCACGGATCAGGCTACGGATACAGACGAAATTTTGTACATATTCAAGTATCTACTACACCTATTCAGTCTCTTTACCTTTACCACGAGCCGATTTCTCGTTAAACATCTGTACTACTTGGTCAATAGGCACCAGACCCGACCGAAACCAGTCCTTGAGTATAACACAGGCACGAACTGATTCGTCCGACAGGTTGAAGCGATGCTTCGTAACCGTCAGTCCTGCCACCGAAAACATTCGCTCAACATCCGTCGAGGTAGCTGTAGTCGTTGTTAATACTACAAGCATGAAAAAGAATATAGAACATACCCGGCATACTCAAGAAGTCCAAGGCCATCTGTGCTAAGGCTCCTTGGGCAGTCACCGTTACCTTGCCCGACTCATTCGGTGCATCGAGTAAGGCAGCCCAATACTTAATCGGATCAACGCAAGTCGAAATGGGAGGTGTCGACAGGTAGTCCTCCAGGACATCGATGTTCTGGTTCAGGCCGAAGTTCGCAATATTCGCGAATGGATTCGCAGCAGCAGCCTATAAGTGGGTCAGCAGACTGTTAAGAATGAGACTCGAGACTCACCGGGTCCGCAATAGCCGGAGGTGGTGGCGCGGGTATCCGAGGGCGATAATACTGAGCCCATTCGTCCCGGACATGCTCGACAGCGGCATTAATCCAAGCCTGAGGCCACGCTTGCGAAATAAAGTAGGATGTCTTGTATCGAGGCATGAGAACTAGCACGGATTAGTAGAGGCAGCACCCATGATCAAGCAAACACACTTACCCATGCCGACACGTATCATAATATTATCGTCGGTTTTGGCATAGTACTTGAGGATTGTTGCTCTTCCTGCGGCGGCAGCGGCGCGGATGACGGGGAGCTTTGACGTGTCGATGATAACCTTGTCGAGGGCATCGACTAATGCATCCATCGTCGGAATCGTCTCGTAGATCAGAGGGATCTTCGACCGGCAAATGAACGTTGACGCTTGCACGAAGAACTGCGAATAATAACACATTAGATTACACGCGTACAAGATTTTCGAAAGTAAGTACATTCAGAAGGTCCTTGAGCTGCTCGATGACATCCCACTCACTCGATGTGAGTCGGAACTTCCTCAGCTTCCGCTTAGCCACCTTGTTGAACTCGGGCAGCTTGCAAAGGGCGTCGAGGGGCTCTCGCAGCTCGAGGGCACGTTGAAGGACGGGAAAGAGGGAGTTCCAGCGCGTCGCGACCATGCGAATCATCTTCTTCGGCTTGATCTTGGCCTTCTCGCATTGAGCGGCGAGCGCCTCTTGGGTCGGTTGGCTGTTGAAGACACGATTGCCGAGCTTGAGAATCTGTCGTTGTATAAGAAAATGTCCATCAACAAAAGAAGAATCGTTCACACACCTTTGTCACGGCCGTTTTGGCAATCTTCCTATCCTCGTCCAACACGGCCTGCACCTCGTCCAGAGCCTCAATCAACTCATCGAGCTCTGCCTCCACGGCTTCCTCCCGATCCCGATCCTCCTCGTCCATGGCTGCGGCATCCGTGGCAGTCGGCAAATCGTCTTCATCATCGAGAAAAATGTTCCCCTCCTCATCGAAATCCTTCGTGACATCGTAATCTTCCAAGCCCTTCTTGATCAGCTTCTTTGAAATGAACTGCCGCATTGTAGACTACGAACAGTTAGGCACATCAATACAGCTAAGTACGAAACCATACCTTTGTACCAAGATCAATCTGATGTCCGGCGCATCCAACAAACGTCTCGATACCCACGGGACTACTGGAGGGCAACATCTCGCCCATTTCGCGCACCATTGCCGGGTTTGTGTTGGCATTGTCGCCACAAAGCCCGAGTAGCTTCAGAAGGAAACCAAAGTCGTCGATTGAGTCGTAGGTGCGTTTGGCAAGGTACGCAGCGGTGTGTCGTTCGTGGAGACTGTAGAAAATTATTAATGTGATAAAATAAACACAACACAATACTCACGGCACCATGTCCAGATTGATCTTGTCAATCGCGACTTTGACGGGATTGAAGAAGATCGCATTCAAGCCTTGACTTGAACGTTTCCCTCCCGATGCCCAGCCGTCGAAGACAACATGAATACGGCCGGGAAGCTCCTAAAATGAAAGCTCAGCTCAAAATGTCGACAGAAGAGGCTACGTTTGGACAAACCTGCAATTTGACCATGACAATCTTCTTCGTGATATCATAAACCTCCTTGACGTCTTTGGATAGGGTGTTGGCGGAGATCAGGCGAGCATTCGCGTTACACATCCTGATAATCTCGCGAATGGGCTCATCCTCGGCGATGGCGAAGGGACGTGCACACACGGCAACCTCCTTGACGAGGAGGAGACGCAACCGACCATGAGAGTAGGTCGAACCGTGTGCGAAGGAGGTGATAGTTCCTTGGCCTCCTCCGCCTAGCGCCTTGCACAAGCCGACATGACGGACGAGGTTGCTGGTGCTGGCATCGGTGAACAGCCGGGGAACAGACTCGTTGGTGTCGCTGTAGAATATGTTGAATAATAGAAAGAAGATGGACAATGAAAAACGTACTATTTGCATATGAAACGCATACCCCAAGCCTTCTGCCGTTCATTGTACTGGACGACGGGGTCCAGAAAGTGCTTGTAGGTCTCGGAAGTCCAGCGCTTTGCCTTCCCAACTGATTAAGAGTGTCAGTATATAATCAAACACGGAAAGATTGACCTACCGAGCTTAGCCTTCCAATAATCTTCATCGTCCTGGTCGTCCTCAATGTCGATGGGATCCAAGGTGCCGACTGAGGATGTCCCATCATCCAAGCCATCCTCGACGTCCTCCCACTCGTTAGCAGGCCTGCTAGCACCGGCAGACTCCTCCTCTTCACTAGAAACAACCTCGAGCTCGATCTCATCGTCGAAGTTGACAGGTGAGGCAGCCTGGCCACGACCACGACCACGACCACGACCACGAGCACGAGCACGGCCACGAGCACCACCGCGCGCACGAGTAGCTCTAGGAGCACCACCTCGGCCGCGTTTTGCAGGAGGCTTGGCGGTACCGCCCTCGCCAACAGTATCAGAGCGTTTTCGTCTTGGAGCCATGGGAAAGGACGATGAAAAATACACGAAAGACCTAGCAAATTTATACTGTCTCAATGCTGTTGATTAGAATGGGAAAATCGACCAAACTTACCAGTCTATACGCCACAAAGGGATATAATCGATGGTATCGTCCATCGATCCGTGAGCCATATGGCGAGGCCCCGTTATCCAGCCTCCTCAGTGGCTAATGACCGTCTGGGAAGAATAATCAGGACAAACCAGCATGAGACGGAATTCCACGCACAAGGGAAGATAGACGTGTGATCTACAAACGGAGCAATATTAGCTAGGGAAAAGACAGTAGAACAAAATGAGACGTACGGCGTCCAATAACAGTGCATACACAAATCGATAAGTCGAGGTCCAGAGCCGTCCGACGTCCGCAAGACCAACGAAAACTGCTGACAATCGTCAGACAGAAGGAACTGACAATCGTCAGATTCCTGTAGATATCCGAGCCCGAGCGTCGTCCGGTCCTCTAGTGACACCCGGCACGGCTGCCTGACATCTGTCAGAGCAGCAGAGCTGACGACCGTCAGGCTCTCGACATGCAAGTGCCGCCAGTCCCACCGTCGTGGTGGGAGCGGACAGAGTAACGATCAACGTGACTCTGCGTTATGTCTCTGCAAAGCGTGACACAAACACCATGCCCGAGATCGCCGGTTGAAGCAAGAATAGCGATTTCGAACGAGAAATCACACTCGCACGCCAGTAATCGCAGTGTAGAAAATCGAGTAATATTAAGTACTAATTATGCAGATGCACCATCCCCAGTTACACCAAGAAATACAGCAGAATGAGTCCCAATATCCTCAATCTCAATGTGAGTCCCTTCCTTCGTCCCAAGATCCCTCTCGTCGGTAAGCTAGTAAGTCAGATTATCAGTGCATAATCGAAGAGGTTCAACTCGGCAACAAACCTTAATCTCGCGCGCCCATTGGGCGACTTGAAGGGCTAGTGCAATAACGGATGCATTGTTTTGGTGTGCAGCGTGTTGACGGTGGATGAACGCGCCGCGGAGGCTCGCATGCGCCCTTTCCGCAATGGAGTTGCAGAAGGATGAACTGCCTTCATATTCCGGGAGTGACATTATTGAGGTTGCGTTATCGTCGAAGGGGAACTCCTTATAATGTTCTGAATAGCAACATCAGATAGGACATGTTCGGATTAATGAAATACAAACAAACCGGCAAATGGAGCAATGCACGACAACGAGTACGAGTACGGTCCGGAACGCATGCATACGACTGCTCGCTGATGTCCTGAGAAATGGCGACGAAAAGGTCAATTATGATGAAAGTGATCTCACAACGCTGAGTAACTCACCGTAAGACAATGGTGGACTAGGCAGTTCCCGTACTGTGTGAATCAGATGTTTATGATGTTGGCCTTCGAATCGTCACGTCATTACGCGCCCCCCATGACCCAACGTCCCGCCACGCCGCCAACCATCCCGCCCAAATGTAATGTTGGAAAACCGCGCGGGGCAAACAAAGAGTAGACAAATCTGTTCACTCTGGAGTACGAGTACTGTCCTGCAAGGACGCATACGAGTGCTCCAGGCCGTAGGTAGAGGCTGGCCAACAGAAATGCTTAATGGTGGAATTGTAAAACTGGAAATACTCACCGTGGATGAACGGCGGGCTCGATGGCCTTGAGACCGCGTCGAAACTCGTAAATAGATGTGAACCTTCGATTCGTCGCGTCGTTACCCGCCCGCGTCCTGACATCCCGCCCTGCCGCCACCCATCCCGCCGACTCGATATTGGCATGGCGGACTAGATGAGATTTTTTAGAACAAAAAGCGGAGGAAGGACAAGGACTTACCATAGAACACATGTATCGAAAGATCTTGTTTAAATCTGTAAAGGCAGATTCGAACAAACGAGTTGTTTTTATAGGTTACAGAAACTTAAAATACTCACCGTGGATGAACGGCGGGCTCGATGGCCTTGAGACCGCGTCGAAACTCGTGAATAGATGTGAACCTTCGATTCGTCGCGTCGTTACCCGCCCGCGTCCTGACATCCCGCCCTGCCGCCACCCATCCCGCCGACTCGATATTGGCATGGCGGACTAGATGAGATTTTTTAGAACAAAAATTGGAATAAGGACAAGGACTTACTGTAGAACATATGTATCGAAAGATCTTGTTTAAATCTGCAAAGGCAGATTCGAACAAACGAGTTGTTTTTGATAGGTTACAGAAACTTGAAATACTCACCGTGGATGAACGGCGGCCTCGATGGTCTTGGGACCACATCGAAAATAGAGCCACTGACGACCGTCAGATGGCGGCGGTTGACAGTCGTCAATCCGCAGATAGAGAGCAGCAAGTACTTGTGGGCGTGCAGGCGGACCGACATAAGAGGAGAGTTCAAAGAAGATAACGGAGACAGAGCGATAACGGAGACATAGCAAGCTGCAAGAGAGTTGGAGCCACTGACGACTGTCAGATGGCGGCAGTTGACGACCGTCAATCTGCAAGATCAGAGTTGATGAGAGAGAGAGCGCGCGACCTTAATGAGAATGCGATCGTGTGTGTGGCTGTGCCTTGAGTTTGTACACCAGGCTTGTACAATACAAGCGCTTCTTCCCTCTGTCCAAGTTCCCTCTGTCTCTGTGTCAGCTTCCTCTCCGTCTCGTTGCTCGTTGTTATCGTTCTCACCGTTCTGCTCGCCGCCATACGCCCAAGTGCCGTTGGCTTTTCTTATTTTCGTGAACTTTTGTGAGTAGATTTCTTTTTATTGTTCGCTCTTGTTTCCCTTTTCTCTGCGGATTGACGATCGTCAACCGCCGCCATCTGACGGTCGTCAGTGGTTTTTTTTCCCTTTAATTTCCCCTTTGCAGTCCGGCCGCGCCTTTGGCGGATTGACGGTCGTCAACCGCCGCCATCTGACAGTCGTCAGTGGCATCGATTGCCTCGATGGCGCTTGCACATATGTGCTCTGCGCCAAATCGTCGTGGGGCCGTGGATGGGCCTATGTTCAAGGTGACGCGTTGTACTGACTGGGCTTTGACAGTCCAGACAACGCGTCTGATTTTCGGGTACGCGCCTCTCCATTCTTTGCGCTGATTTACAGCTTTGATTGGTAGATATGGGCTACCACGCCGACCTTTTGGCTAATCCGGAGCTGTTGACTGCACGCTCTTCGCCATCTGAACGTAAGTGGTGTTTCGCGTTCACCCAGCAACATTTACTAATATACGCCACAGCAATCACCGCTCTCGATGGCCGCTATGGAGCCATTCTGCCCCACGCCCCAGCCATCATCACCACACCGAATGCCTCTTGGCTTCCTCTCCCGCCTCGCGCAGCAACCCAGATTGTACAACGGCGCGCCGACTTTCGCTACGGTCCCGAAGATCCTATACTCTTCCCTCAAATGGCGGTTTATGAGGCTCCTCATCTGCCTTGTATCTTGAGGTATCGCCCTCCCTCTGATCTTGGCAGTGAGCTTGACTCGCTTTGGGTGGATCCAATGCCCGTAATCGATTGGGTGGAGGACTTAACATTTCGACGAGGATTCGGGCGGGCGAGCACCATCTTCTCTTCTAGATTGGTCTCCGGTTTCGCCTACCTTCGCAGCTGTTTTGAAACTGGCAGCCTTAATGCTGGTATTATGGCTATCTACAATACCGAGGCCGCCAAACTGTCTCTCATATCCGCCAACCTTCGTTTTCTCCATCAACCATTTGGCCGCTTCTCCCTACTCCTCCGCGACTACCAGCGCACTGCCCTGGAGCTCCTCGCGATATACGCCTATCACACCATCGTCGAGCCTGCAAGACGTGGCGTAACCTCCCTCCTTACCGAAAAACCCGACTTACACGATGATTTCATGGGGTGCATCACTTACGACCTTGCCCTTGTGAATCTTTACATGCGTGTTGGTGTGCCAGTCTGGCTTATTCGCCCTACCGAAGATCTTGGGAGCGTACGCGTGGATGAACTGCGTACCCTCATGGATCCCCGGTATAGCACCGTGACAGCAATCTGTCCACAATTTCCCGATGTCTTGTGGGAGGGAGATGCCTCGTCGAACGAGAAGTATGCCTGTCTACGAAGGGCGGCGGAGAGGAGTCAAGGCAACTTTCGCTCTCCCATGACTATGCCTTTCTTTGCTGTTGCCCGCCCGACCGTTCCTCTTCCCAGTGCTTCGACTTCGACTCGTCCTACTGCCTCACGCGCCAAAGGCAAGGGCAAGGGCAATACCGGTATGTTTTTCTTCTTGTTCTTTGATCTATTTCAAACTGATTGAATTCACAGTGACGAAAAAACTCGTTTATCCGGTTCACGCTCTTCTTCCGCCAATCTCTCCCGCCTGGCTCGCCGCTGCCGAATCGATTGACGAGGAGAGCTATGCCTGTTCTGAAAAACCCGCCGAGCAGTACTTCCTCCCCCAGCCGCAAATGTTTACCAATGTCGGGCAGCCGGCGAAATCACTGGAAATGCTCCAGAAGTGGCTAAGGATACGGCCTGTTGCGATTGGTGTGGCTCAGTCGAACTCCCCGCACGTCATGTCGCATCAGGCGTGGCGGGAGTGGATCAACGCATGCGTGGTGCGGTTGCCTGATGTCAAGGATATGAGTCGCCATGGGTGGCGGCATCAGGCTTGGAAAGAAGAGGTTGACAAGCTGGTGACGGCAGCAGAGACGGAGATGACGGTTGAGTTGCTGGAGGTTGGGATGTGGAATGGGCGGCCCTTGACATCGACAACAACCGAGAATGGGAAACGCGATGTTTTGGAGATTGTGTGGGAGGCGAATGAGCTCGCGTTTCGAATGGAGTTGGCTTCCTTGTGCCTTCACCTGTGCCGTCCCGAGCATGTGGACAGCCGGAAGTTCATGCAGGCCGTGTCTCTTTGTTTCCCCCTTGGTGATGCGCCTCTCGGTCTGGTTGATCTCGGTCAGGCAAATCAAGGACTTGCAGACCCGGATTGGTGGAGTCGGGCCCGGTTCGTGTATGCGCTGAAGAAGGTTATGGACTTGTGGCGCATTTCGTCACCGTATCCTGCACCGGATTCTGATGTGCAGTTTGGCAAGACGGGGTTCACACGGGAGGAAATGGAAGCGTTCACGGCCACCATCTTCGCACACTATATCGGGAACTTCTTCCAGGTGTTCGGTCGCCCTCCTCGCCTTCCGATGAACCTTCCATTCCAACCACAGACGTCATGGGTGCCTCCGGTATATGTCAATCAGCGTGGAAAGGCAGATAGATGGGTACCAAGGTTGTAGTAGTTAGGCTGTGGACTACATATATGTACTATTTAGGACTTTCGGACTTTTTTTTTGCTCTATGTACTTCATAAAATTTGTAATTTTTTTTGTGCTCTGTGGTCTGATTTTACGCGAATCAACGCGAGTACTCGCGACGAGTACTCGCGCTCCCAATGCCCGATCCGCGATCCATTTGTGATCCGACCCGCCACGGATCTACGGATCATACGGATCGGATCTCCGAGATGCCCGAGCGGATCGAGTATGGATATATCCGCGTGATCCTCCGACTCGTTGAGGTCTCTACGTCAGAGTGATAGCAGCGGCGGCATCAACATAAATAAATGGATCCCCTCTACGTACATCTACCTATGTATTGCATTATGTTGCACTATTTCAACCTGTTTGACGATTTAAATCAATCTACTCTAAGTATTCCGTTCAAACGTAGCCTGAGTCGGAATCCGGCCCGAGTCCCGATTCACGCCAGAAACACCAGAGCAAGGCGTACTCTGCCTGCCTCAAAGATATCCTCCTAAAGGCCTTGGAGGTAATAATTAGAGAAGTCTTAAATAAAGCTATTATCCCAGTATGAGGCTTCCACTTGCTAAAATGCTTGCGATATTGCTCAAATGGGTGCAAATAACTCTCGTAACAAAATGAAGTGTCGATCGGTTCATAACACTTGTTACCTACCATCATCTTCAGCTGGCGCGCTTCGTCTCCGTACGGCTACCCCTAAATCTTCTGACTGGCTTTCGTGGATGGGTCGACGGAAGTTGTACAAGACCTCTGAGCAACGTAAGGCTGCCCGAGCAGCAGCAGATGCTAAATATTATCAACGGTGAGCGGGACACCCATTTCACACTGGATAGGTTCTGACGTTTGTATTCTTCAGTCATAAGGCATCTATACTGTCTAAGAGAAGCGCCAGGTACAGAGCTTCGGTTGAAGTTGATGTTGATCAACGACCTTTGCGCAATGAGCATCCTAGGCAAGTCAAGCATGCACTCGCATACTCGATCTAACTTGGTCTGTGCAGACTCCCGAAACAGGATGCTACACTCACTATATCGGACGACGTCTCATCTCTGCACGAATTACGGAATCAGCTAGACACCGAACTTGGCGGCTCGGTCAAAGATTTTGGCGAGGCGATGTACGCCACGATCATGGCGGATGAAGATGAGGGAGAATCTTATGCCAGAGCAGTAAATGCTCGTTTCAGTGCACTTCGCAGAGCGGCATCCTCTCTCTGCGCGAACATTGGCAGAAAGGCAGGACAGGATTCAGATGTCTGGAGAAATTCGATGGACATTCTCAAAGGGTTTGCTTTGGCGCTAACGGTGGTTGAGGATCTCCATGCCCATGTCAAAGATGATCCTCTCTTCTTCCAGATGTCCGTGTGGCACGAGAAGCATATATTCGTTTACCAAAAATTATTGTAGGTTGCAATCGACGTCCTTGAACTACTGCTTCCTGTGTGCTGCCCGATCACTTAAAATGGGGCCGTTACCTTTTTTGGATCATTCGCTCTCAGACTGTAACCACGACATGGTGGGCTCCCGTGCGAGTTCGCCTTTGCGCTTTACAGTTTCGTCGACAGCTGCTCAACCCTCCAGGAAGGCTTCCTCGGTGCGCATGAGTACGGAGGACGTCCACCGCGTCCACCCGCTCCCCCGCGACCTGTGTTAGTCCAACCTCGCCTGAATCTGGCGCAGCTGACGGTCAGGACGACGCAGAACCGTCTGTAAGTCCCTACCTTCTTCTGCAAGTTATTCGCCTGACCTCTGTCAATCGTTAGCAGCGTCAAGAGCCGAATGCGGCAGCTTCGACGTCCCCGCGTCGACTACGAGCTAGGTACAGCTCAGAAATACCTAGGTGGGCATTGTCTACCGCCTTCATGTTGCACCAACTAATGCCCTGATGCTAGACAACTACGACGCCGCCGCATATGAGCGTGACAGCTGGGTTCCTCACGACGAGGTAGCCGGCTTCAACGCTGATACGGTTCACGTCTTCCTCAGAGACGTCGGTTACCTACGTGTTGAATGTCTGTTCATTGATATGGAGATCATCACGGGGGACGACTTGCTTCAGTTGACTGTAGACATCCGCATTCACGAACGTCGCCAGCACCTTCGTGAGGCGCTTGTCCTAGGGAAGGCCTGGAAACCTTTCCGCAGGGCTCTGCGCGCATTCGCCCGTCCGATCCGTACCTTTGTGGAATTGTAGATACGCTATTTCGGATTTCCGTCTGGCCATAGTTGATCCTAATTTCAATAACTTGCGTGCATGTCGCTACTCAAGGGTTTTCTGAAGTCTTATCCGCGTGCACATTTTTCCATCGGAACAATGGCTCAGACTAGCGTGATCGCGCAGGTTCCTATATGTGGACACTAAGGGTACCTAACGAGTCGTCCTTCCTGCCCATCATGGCCCCAAAGGTTCTTTTGAACGAGCGCGAGCTACTCGTGCCCGAGGATGTTTCTTCCCAAAGGTAAGTCACTTCTCTGGATATAAAGCCGTTACCTCACTCGTATTCGCAGAATTTTGCGATCTCATCTACAGCTGTTGAGTCTGAAGTGGATGAAGCCCCAAGGAACGCGAGGTACGTACGGAGGCTTGGTCAAAGCAGGTGTTGTTCTCATTTTCTTCCCAGGCATGGTCGCGCTCAGAGAACGACTCAAGACGAACAACGCAGACTTCCTCATTTCACGACTCAGTGCGGCCGGGATAGGGTGTATGGACGACTTGCGCCACATGGCAGGACTCGTTGTCATGTGGAATACGACGGCCTTTTGCGCACAGCGGTTGGATTCCACCTCAATGGAACGAATTTCAAGACGTTCAAGGTGATCCTCGCTGCGCTTCGCTTGGAGGAACAGAAGCTGGCTGACACTCGGTTCAACATTGGTTTGTGTTGTATTTTGGAATGGTTCTCAGTACTAACAACGATTACAGCTGCATTGCAGAGGCAGATCGTTTGCCAGAAGTATAGGGCAGCCGGAGCATGGCTGTGGCGTCACCATGCGGAGTTAGGCAAAGGAATGTCCTCCGAGGACAAGAAGGCAATTCCGCACCACGTTAAGATGGCTAGAGCGGCGCATACACTGGATCTTGTTCGTTTCACTTAGGCGCAGCTGTGTTTTCTGGAATATATCAAATTGTGCTTGACCCAAATATAAAAGGTGCGACAGAAAGTCGCTATTCAAAGCTTTGCAGACATGCCCCACATACGGTCAGTACCCCTGGGATGTAGGTTATCGCCGGCTGAAACCTCTGCAACCCTAGGTGTAGCTCTTGTCAGATGGATCTCGACGTATCAGAGGAGCGCGACCCGGAGCCGATGGAAGGACAACCACGCGTTTCTCGCGAGAGACCCTACCGCTGTGGGTCGTGCGGCGATTTCGTCGAGTGCAAGAGGTGCTGCCTGACGCGCCATGAGCGGAGCCCTCTACACGACATCAAGGTGAGAGCTTCTCCGCTTTGAGGCGAACTTGGCAGTTGAAAATGATCGAATAGGTGTGGCGGGAAGGTACCTGGGAACGGACGACTCTACGAGAGCTAGGACTCGTGTACCAGATAGGCCACGGCGGTGCTCCATGTCCGTATCCCGACCAGACGCCACGTCTCATGACTGTCTTGCACGTCACGGGAGTTCATGTGGTTGCATTTCGATATTGTGGGTGTAGCGGAGCGGATACGATCCACCACATGCAGCAGTTACTCCGCACATCTTGGTATCCGGCAACAACACAGCGACCGTCGACCTGTACTGTACTATTACAGCCAAGTCTTCACAGATTTTTCAAAAAAAAATTTGATGGAAACCCGATTAGGATTTCCAGGCGATCGGCGGGGTCCGATAAGATCAAAAGACCCCCCCGTTACGCGTTATGCGAAGACCAGCCCGTAATAGTACAGTATGACGATGGAGCTATTAGAGCTGTATCATCGATTGAAGGTGGTTCGTTTGACTTAGGCGTAGTGTTCTGGTGTTCAATAAATCAAATTGAGTTTGAGGAACATATATAAAAAGCGGGAAAGACAGTGGTGATGCCAAAAGCTTGAAGACATGCCCCCCAGAAGGTCAGTACCCTCAGGGATGTAGGTTATCGCCCGCTGAACCGTTTGAAGACGTCAACCACGCGGACGAAGACGCCACGCTGTAAACCATGACCCGGTGGTGGTGTCTCCGCCTGATAATCAACGGGGTGAACAGTGAGCCTGTATCTCCAGTGTAAATGAAATACTTAGTGTGTTTCCTAGATCCGCGAACGCCGTCTTGTGGATGAACCTCGTGCTTGACGGCTCCTTCAACCTGTACCACAAGATTGGCGGCGGCTACGATACAACTTGCCAGGCTGGCCAAAGAGAGGAGGAGACTGCAAAGGCAGATGTTGATGTAGCCGCAAGAGTGCAAGAGGACGACAAAAGAGCTAGTTGAATGATAAGGATGTGGCGTCGGACCGTAGATTGAACTTGTATCGATCGCGATCGCCCGATTTGGAAAGTGTTCGGCTTTGTTCGGATTGTCACATGTAGGCATGTGCCCGCGTTCCCGCTTTCTGATGTGGAACGCTATCTCTTTGGGACAGCCCTTACACACCACGATGGCGCGAATGGACTGCGAGGCTGCAGCACTCCTTGGTTACACCCCTGTGCTCTACCTTGGCGATGTCTTCAGGTGCGACGGCGTCGCAGTCGTCCGCCGCGACTGGTGACCCAGAGGGCAGAGGACGCAAGCGCAGGAATTTTGGCCAGGTCGAATACGTCGCGCCTACGGCGTCACAGACTGTCAATCATTCCCTATTCTACGACGCCTCCGGTCTGGCCGAATCTCAGCCTATTCAAGCCACACCACTCTCAATCGCTCCTTCCGATTTGGATGACCCATACAGCAGCCTGGACTTTGTACTTGGAGACGCGGACGGGGATCTGGTCCGCCACCACCACCTGGGCGGGGCGAATGTTTGCCTAGACCCTAATGGGGAGCCTGTTACTTTTCTCGAGCGGGATCGTATGCGCGAACAAGCAGGTGCCGCAGAAGAGTCGGGTTCACATGTCGATGTTGAACCAGACGCGAGTACGGGCAAACGAAAGAGATTCCCATCTGTGAGTTTTTCACGGCGTTGTAAGATAGTGTAGCTAACCAAAGGATTAGGATGACCCAATGGGACAGTGGCACCAGTGGCTAGATGTCTTCCTGGAGGAGACCCTGCGTAAACACGGTTTGGGGGACGCCACTCTGCAACCTAGGTGTAGCTCTTGTCAGATTGATCTCGACGTATCAGAGGAGCGCGACCCGGAGCCGATGGAAGGACAACCGCGCGTTTCTCGCGAGAGACCCTACCGTTGTCGATCGTGCGGCGATTTTGTCGAGTGCAAGAGGTGCTGCCTGACGCGCCATGAGCGGAGCCCTCTACACGTCATCAAGGTGAGAGCATCTCCGCTTTGAGGCGAACTTGGCAGTTGAAAATGATCGAATAGGTGTGGCGGGAAGGTACCTGGGAACGGACGACTCTACGAGAGCTAGGACTCGTGTACCAGATAGGCCACGGCGGTGCTCCATGTCCGTATCCCGACCAGACGCCACGTCTCATGACTGTCTTGCACGTCACGGGAGTTCATGTGGTTGCATTTCGATATTGTGGGTGTAGCGCCGCGGATACGATCCACCACATACAGCAGTTACTCCGCACGTCTTGGTATCCGGCAACAACACAGCGACCGTCGACCTGTATGACGATGGAGGTATTAGAGCTGTATCGTCGATTGAAGGTTATCGCGACTGTCAATGTTCGGGACTTCGTGACGACGTTGGAAAGTGCGACAGACCCCTACGAGACAGAATGGACGCCGGACAGGTACAAAGGGTTTGCGTTGGCCTCACGGCAGTATACGTTCTTGATGCGCGCGAGGCGTTCAGGCGTGGTGCACGATGGTGGATTGGAGTTGGCTGCGCCGGGCGCGTTAATTGTGGAATGTTGGGCGTGTCCTCGACCTGGTGTTAACTTGCCGAAGGACTGGGAAAATGTCGCGGAGAAGTATCAGTAAGTGTTCATCCTCCCAGTGGCAAGTGCATTTCTGATGAGATTGCTCTCAACAGATATCGATTTCGTCGGATTGTTTCGATGGACGCCAACTTCCGTATGTCGAGCAAACTCAAGGTCGAAGCACAGCCAGATCTTCCCCTGTATGATGGTTTGGGCGTGCAGATGCCGATGGAACAGTATGCGGAGTGGTTAAGGAGTTATGTCACGGAGGAAGAGGTACGTATATTTCGGGAACGTGGCGTAACAGAACTGACGGTATTGAAGGTCTCCAACTGTGCCACTTTTGCAGCGCTTATGCAGAAAGATACCTGGTTTACGGTGGGGTTGCGTTGGTCAGGAGTGATTGGGGTGATTTGCGCGCGACATGAGATAATGTTGGGTCTGGGGGATTTGCAGAAAGGGGAAAGGTATGTACTGAGTGAGATCTTCAGCTGAATGTGCTGTATTGACCGCTTTTAGGTACAAAAACACCGACTTCGTCCTCTACACGGTACTCGCGCGAATGGGATTGAAGGAGGTCGCAGTAACATACGACATCGCCTGCCAATATAAGAAGAATTTCTTCGCTCGGATTGAAGCGTTACCGGACAGGCTACGTGCGCTGGACATTCCCGCTTTGTCTTGGGGCTTGCCTGTATGGCACGGCAATGTGCACGACCCTTATTGCGAGGCCGCCGAGTCGTTAAAATATATGGTCGGCGCGGGAAAGACGGACGGTGAAGGCCCCGAGCGCGTGTGGGCCGTCTTGAACCCGATGTCTTATATGACAAAGGAAGAGCATCCGGGCGCGTGACACGATGACTTGGAGGACAAGCTGAATCTGCACAATTTTCAGAAGAACATTAGGTTGGGTACGTGTGGATCAATGTGGGCGATTACTTACTGACGAGTTGCTATGTAGGGTATACATTGTTTCGTCGTCTGAAGCTCGCCTTGCAGGAACGTACGATTCAGGTGGAAGCATTTCGTGCAGTCGCGAGGGGTGTAACGGAGGAGCAGAGTAGCGCTTGGTCAAAGATAGTGTTGGATTGGTTGGCCGACCCGAAGAAGAAAAACCCATACATCGCTCCGAAAGGACAAGGTGAGCGGTTCATTGAGTGTTGGCGTGCTATTATTGACGTGATTTGCAGCGGGCCCGACGGAGGCAGAGGTGAGACGCGACTTGAGAAAACAGGAGGAGCAGGAAGCTGCGGCGGACAAATCGCCACCTGAAGAGGAGGAGGCTGCGGAGGAGAGAGTGTCGGCGGCGGCGAGAGGTGGACGTACGGGCACGAATAAACGCAAGAAGAAAAGAAGTAATGCGGCGACGATGAGCGAGACAGGATTCTTGATGTTGGGTGCACGACTGGAGGCGAGTCAGTGAGTGTTTTTTGTTTTCTAGATGATGTGATGGAATGAGACTGACGGTGAGATTTGTAGGCATCGTTTAAGGGAAGAGAAAACTGGGACATTGACGGTCGATCGCCAAACGAAGATTCACGAACACCGGCATGCCGCAACGTTGAAGATGAAGGAGTTCCGGAAGTGGCAGAGCAAGTTTATGCCCGCTGTAGCTGCCATCTTGGAGGAGGAGGAAGAGGAACGTAGGGAATCAAATTGTCCTTTTCCCCCTGTGGAGGACGTTGAGCTGTATATGCCATCAACTTTTGGCAGCTTGAAGGAGGAGGACAGGAAAAGGGTCTGCTCTCTGCGGCTATTCGAGAAGGAGGCGGCATTGCGACGCGGGCAGTGCGGTGACGCGTTGCAGAGCCTGCGCAGAGCTCTGTTGTCACACCGACACTTCGTGAATTACAGGAATGCGAACGTGACGGGCCAGTCTGCGACTACGCGTGCCGCGACGTTGATTAGGACACTGTCAGCTCGCGTCAAGCTGACTGCACGGAGATACCGGTTTTCGAGGAGTGCTTTGGAGGCGATAGTGGGAGCGGAAGGATGCGGTGGGTTTCTGGAGCTGCTGGAGGAGGACGTAGAAGTGATGGATGTGGAGGAGTCGGATGCAGACGCAGTGAGGGAGTTGGCTAGCCTGAATGGTCGACCGTCGAGGGTAACGGCGAAGGGAAGTAAGGGCAAGGAGAAGGAGAAGCACAAGAAGAAGAGACGCGACGCGCCAGGAGAGACACGCCGTTTAATGTCGTGGATATGGACGGCGAATGGGGGACCAGGCGAGGATGACGAGGAGTATGTGCATGAGAGTAAGTGCTGCAGTCATGTTGGGTATTCCGTGCTAATGATGTTCGATAGGCGTGCGCATTGATTGGTCGAAGGCGCTGGCACGGAAAACTCGGTGGGGGGAGGAGGTGGAAACATTGAAGGAGGAGATGCGCAGGGTACTGAGAACGCTGACGTGGGAGGAGGCATTGTGGCGTCGGAGGGCTGCGGCAGATACGAGCCATTTAAAAATGGAGGAACGTGGTGGAAGGCGGGCGTATGCACTGCAGCAGGCGAAGGACCGCGCGCGCATTCGCGAAGAGTTTGTCGCATTGTGGAAGAGGGAGGCCCCTGCGCGTGGCCAGCCAGCTGGTCCTATGGATGCGGCTGCTCACATGGCGTTGACGCGGCTGATTAACGAGGAGGACGGAGGTGATGTTGCTGGTGTTGTCGTAACAGAGATGTTTGCCTGATGTGGCTCGAGTGTATTCGGAGTATGTACAAAATATGAATTTCTCTTGCGCCACACTATTTTCTGCTGTGTGCTCGCCCGGGATGAAGAAATGCGAGCAATCAGAATTGATCGATAGATTCTGGACAGTAAGGCACAATGATAAGATCCACCGGACGATGAGCTGACGATGAGGACCGGATTGGGATGAGTGCGGGGCGGGAGGGCGGCGGAACGGTGACGAACGGCCGCGCGGCAGCTGTGACATAAGCGGCAGCCACGGCAGGACACAGCCGAGGCAGCTAGCAGGCGAATAGAGCCTATAGAGAGCATAGGCAACTGTCCTTAGACAGTTGCCTACAAAACGACTTTTATTATTAGGGCAGTTGTAACACAATAGGCTATTTGTTACAGCTACAGGTGAACTTAGCGTACATGTACGAGCACGTCTGCCTGCGTCGATAACGGTCGAACACCCGTCAAATAAAAAGGAATGTAGTCTCCTGGCGGGTGGCGCTCCCGCTGGTGGAAGTGACGACGATCTCCTTGTCGACCGTAAGGCGTCCATCTCCACGCGTAGAGCAGCAATCTCGTCCGACAGAGCGCAATTCTGCTGGGCCTGCAGCTCGCGAGTCGTGGCGATGAGCTGGGAGACGCTGTTCTTTGACCGCTGCAGCTCTGGTGCGCGCTATCTTCAAGTCGCCGTCCAACTCCTCCACCTGGTGCTGCCCCTTCTGTATGTCGTACTCCAGCCCCGAGATCTGCATAGCATGTCTGCGTTTGGACGGAGAGTTTTCCCATGGGAGAAGGAGCGATGTCCATAACTCGGGGCACGCCAACGCCACTGCCCGCCAGGTGCGACAGACGTGTGTCAGTACCAAGGACCTGACTCGACGTGTTGGACATCGTAAGCGTCCTCGATAGTGTATGAGAAGATCTGCATGAGCACTTCCGCAGGTACCTGTCGGACGGGGGAAAGGATGGCCTGGTGTACGGACAAGCAGCACTGGAGATCCCTTCTCTCCGCATCCAACACGGCATGATACTTGGGAAGGTCGACGATGCGGACCTGGAGCTCCTTCAACAGAGAACGGACTTGCGTGACTTCAGATTCCGAAGGTGGCTCGTTCGTGTTAGCGAGGCGTTTGAAGGCAGAGTCGAGATGCCGTCATTTCTGACAAGGACAGTAGGGAAGACATTTCGCTAGACCTGTGAAAGATATCTGAGCGTGCGAAGTGGAAGAAGTTTCTACACGTACCAGGGTGGCGAGGTTGAGAGAATGTAGTGGTGGTAGAAGACAATATCGCAGATCGCTGCCGTTGTGTTGGCGTCGCTTGCTGTAGCTGTTAGTCGCTGTCCTGAGTGTGTCGGCGAAGCACAGAATCAAGTTGGGTAAGTAGCATCTGGAACGAAGGTCATGTGCACCTGAGTCCGGCCGTGCGCAAGAACATATCGTTGCGCGCGGGATCCACTGATCACGGAGAGGGAGTGAGCTTCGGAGAGAATCCCACAGAGAGAGAGGCAGAAGGAGGCCTCGATTGTGGGGGTTCCTAACTACTATACAAAAGAGGCTAACATGTAGACTAAATACCCTAATAAAAAGGAGTCTCTCAGACTGAGAGAATCAAATGGAAAGGAAAATGAAAGAGAAAAGGGTCAATAAGGTACCCGAGCCGAGACGAGGGTGCGGGAATGAAAGGAGAGGGGAAATCCAGGAACAAGGGGAAAACCCTGGGCAATCCCGGAGAGAGGGATTGTTACCGATTCGTGCACAGAGAGTGCACGAACGGTACAGTCAAAGACCTCGACGGCATCATTCACCGCCGTCGAGGCCGCGTAAGTCAACATGAAACAGAAATGCATACCAAGCCTGCTGCTCCAGTGCTGCTAATTTCGTCGCCGCTGGGGCTCTTCAAGCCCACAGACATCTGTCCTGAGAGATAGTCGTCGCTGGCACGAAGGAGTTGTGCAGAGTGCTTGGTGAGTCGGGCTGGATCAGAAGGAGACGACGCAAAGTCGGTCTCCATGTACGACGACTCAAAGTCGGTCGCAGGTGCCGTAAATGGCTCCAGTATCGTCGACGTCAATAGCCGTAGGTGTTGATGGTCGTCCTGGGCGTATCCGTCGACGATGGTGGTAGTAGGAGAGCAAGTAATGGAATCCGAACAGTGTTCGGATTCGCGGTCCGTGTCGCCGGCGCCAAATCGCGAGGATGTCATTGTCAATGGCGGGCGAACGGTGCCTCTGTGGGAGGTGATGATGCACCGGAGGTATTCCCGATGGTGAAGCAAGACATCTGTGAAATATTAGAAAAAATGAATGCAAATCACTTACAGACTCCAAGTCGGCGTAACAAGTCTTGCAGAACGAACTTTCAAGGTCAGTACTACTTACGACGCAAGATCACTGGCATAATTTGAGGTAGAATTAATAAATTAAACTATAAAGCACTAGTTCCAGCAGAAACTAGAGCAGCCGGAGAGGTTTCTCGTGCTGGCGGGCACGATCTCAGTGGATACGGGATGGGGTACTTGCCACGTAAGGCATTTCCAAGTCCTGTAGCAATGATATAGCCATGAATTAAGCTTAGATCTATGTAACCGTGCTACAGTAGTAGATTCCGTCACTTATCCTTGTACTCCGAAGTCTTTGTGTCTGTTCCGAGCGACGTTAAGGTCGCTCCGTTCACGATCCGGCAAATGCCGGATCGTGATCAGAGCCCTCTGCTCGTCGTCTTTCCCCTCTTACCACCATGTCACGTCAATGACGGCGACGCATCCAGCCCTGGACTTCCATCTGCGGCCACTCCTTTTTCTTCCATGCCTTTACATATGGATCCCCGGACTCGCCTTCATGGCTTCCAACAGCCATGGATAATGTTTCAGTCATAAACCCTCTGACGACGAGGGTCCCAGATGGCTTAACACAGAGGCGCCGTTGCGCTAGGACGACGTGGACTGTGATAGAAAAACTCCGCCCTGCCGGTGTGCACGCTTCAAGCACGGTTTTGGGTTGGATTGGAGATGTCGCGTCCTCTGCTGGCGTTGTTTGGTGTGTCGATTTCTTATTTTTTTATTTTCATTTTTCGACGGCGTTCGGCTACATATTGCTGTAGCCGTCATTCGCCTTAGTCTCGCAAGTTCCTAATCCTCACGCTGATCCCGCTTGCCCCAAGAAATTTCCTCAAGTCGAATTGCCACCGGCACTTGAGGCCACGTATACCTCACGTGCCAGTTGGTTTAAAATCCGGATCGGGATGCAGGGTCCCAATGGCACGCCTTGTTCTCTTACCACCTCGCTCGACCAAACCCCCTTGCCATCGACGTGCACCAATGCTATGCGCACGGTGTCACTAATAGTAATTTGATGCTGCTCTGCGCACATCTCCCCTCAATGCTGCTCTGTGCACGTCGCCTCGCACGTTGCTTTGCGCATGTCGTCTTGGACGGATTGTGGAGGAGGTTGGACCTTAATGTTGTTGTTAACGATAGCTTTGCTAGGTGCGTGGCTTGGTTTATTTCTTTGGTACTCTCTAACTACCTCTTTCTTCCTAGGCTGCTTTACCATGACAACCGGCCTAACAGCAACACTGAACGAGCGAGAACGAGGACACGTCCGACGTGGATGAGGACACTGCCGACGTGGACGAGGATACTGCCGACGTGGACGAGGATACTGCTGACATGGACGAGACAAGCACCCTTGACGAGGATGAGGACACTTAACGACGAGAATACCGCCCACGAGGACGAGGACGAGTGCACCGACGCCGAGGACGTGTCCACCGACACCGAGGACGAGTCTATCGATACCGAGGATGAGTCTACCGACACCGAGGACGAGTCCACTGAGGACGAGTACACCCGACGCCGAGGAGGAGTACACCCGACGCCGAGGAGGAGTACACTGCGGACGACCTCAAGTACATTGAGGACCAGGATGAGGCCGCCGAGGATGATAATACCCATCGAGGACCATCACGACGAGCCAAGATAATGGTCTTCAGTAGATGGTCTTTACCGAAGACCTTCAACAGGGACACAGGCCTCACCGCCGTGGACCATGTTGAGCACTAGGACATTGCTGTATATGAAAACTGTATCTTGCACCTAGCTAGCTATTACTATAATGTTTTGATAGTATTTTAATCATTATTTGCTTTTTATTTGAATTCCTATGGTTTTTCTCAGCTTGAGTGGCTTATTATAACTTCTTTCTTGATTAGTCCATATAAGATGTGGTTCCCATGAACATGTAACTTGACATGCCTCTGTTAACTTTGATAGCACTTTTTGGATGCCTTTTATTAGCTTGTGTGATGCATGTGGACACCCTGTAAAGCACCATGCAGTACACTTAGGACAAGGTTCTTGGAGATATCAGCTTTGGGCCGATGTTAGAGTGCTTTTTGATGGCTTTAAGAGTGCTTTATAAGTAGGCGGAAGATATACCGAAGTCATCTTCGGAGAAGGTTATCTGAGATACTGTAGCGTTTCGACCGTAACTTCACAGCCTGTGACCCGTTATGGTCTGAAGTTACAGCGAACAGCTTCACAGACCCTTAAATTGCCTTATTTGGACAGTTCCGCCTATGGCGGGACCTGAAATTTCCTTATTTAGAGGCTCGTGCCTGGCCAAAGTGGTCCGTGACCCGTTATGGTGTATATATAGCTTCACTTCAAAGACCCCGTGACCTGTTATGTGAATTTGCGGTCGAAACGCTACAGTACGTAGAGACCTCAACGAGTCAGATCCGGGTCTGACTCGCGATCCGTGAGGCGAGTACTCGAGGCCAAGAGCCTCGATCCGCGATCCGCGTTTGACTCGACCCGCGTTGACTCGCGAGTCAAACGAGTTGAGTACTCGCGAGGTTTGCGAGTACTCGTGCGCGATCCGGGTCGTCGACGGATCTCACGGATCAGCCCCCTCAAACTTGCCCAAAGTTCATTCATGCCTGGTGAGCATCCCCGGGCAATGGCACAGGGACACTCAGCCGTGCATGAGTACGGACTGAGGGTAGTAGTGGTGGGGGTGATGGGGTGATGGTGGTGGTCCTGGTCGTGGTATGATGGTGGTGGGATGGGAGAAAAAGGAAAAAAAGCCACTCACTCAACACTGTTCCTGCCTCGGCTCGCCATCCCACTACCGCCACCATCAACCATTGCAGCAAGCTTTGGAGGTAAGATGTGGTTATATCCCCGAAGTCACTTGCCTGAATGGCTGGTTATAACGGGTCTGATCAGGCTCGATTCAGCCCTATTCCTGAGGTTATAAGCACTGACACCGGGTTGTCTTGCCCCGCCCAGAAAAACACCCTTTCTCAGCGCTTACACAGTATTTAAACGTCTGAAAGCGGTAGGAAGGCTTCAATAAACCTCGAATTGATAGAGGCATCCATAAAGAGATGAGCGGCGGATTCATTAATGTACTAAATACGGAAACATGTTCTAAAAATAATGTGCCTGCAGCGGCAGCCAGAATGTAAAATGCGAGCACGGCAGCCACAGAAAGGTATCAAACGATGCAGTGTGAAAGGGATCATTTGAAGCCTGGAAGGAATAGCATAGTCGACTTTTGAAGCGGGCGCGCAGAGCACAAATGTGCCGTGCGCATACCGCGCATCAAAAATGCGACGCGCTCTAGCGAAAACAGAGGGGAGTCTGGAGCGAGGGTCGGAGAAGGCCAGAGGGAACATGTGCGTCGCTCTAGACACTAGCATTGTACGACGACACCGCAAACACATGGGAAAGAAACGCACCTGGATACATGAAAGCCGCATGAAAAACCCTTCTCTAATCCTCCTGCCCAGCCAAACGCCCCACGAATCCGTAATCGGCATGGAAACATCGTATATGCTTGTTTCGGGTGCCAATATTGCCAGCGACCGCTGGTGGTCGTCGTCGTCGAGTTATAGCACCACCCAGATGAGATCCGGAGAGAATGATAGGTCCAGGCTCGTGTACGATGAAAAGGACAGTCGTGTACGCGAAAGAGGTGCGGCGAGCGAGCTGGGCGATGTGGAGCAACTAGAGGACGCGGTACGTCAACGCACAGACCATGGCACGTGCACGAGGTTCAACAATGAAAATAAATTAGGAGGTATATAAATAGAAAGCTGTAATCTAATCGTCGTCCAAAGTCGGATCCTCGGGGTTCTCGGCCAACTCTCGCGCCTCTGAAAGATCCTCTTGGTCCGCATCACTATCCTCGTCGTCTTCGCTATCCTCACCGTCCTCGTCTTCGCTCTCCTCTTCTTCCATCGTCCTCACGGCCACCCGGTCCGGTACCCTGATTGTATGCGATTTTGGCGGCTTTGACCAGACCAGCAAAGCATTCCGTGCAAGAGAGCGGTAGACGTCTGCCTGCCGCGCCGCCAAAGCCCGCAAGCCGTCGACGTCTGCATCATCCAAGCCATCCCAAGGCACGGTCCGTTTCTCCCACTCTGTCGCTTCATACTCGAAAGAGAGCAGAGTTCTCTCCTTCTCCACGCCAAGCAGGCCCACCTCCTCCCGTCGTCGATTCACACGGGCTCGGCTTTTCAGCCATTCCACGCGCACTGTCGCATTCGCATGGTCCGTGTCCTGACCGTCAACAGCCCCTTCCATTAACCATATCCATGAAATAGTCTGACTGCCGCTTCCCAACTGGGGATTCCGCCTCGTCACCTTTCTCTTCTTCTTCTCCCTCGGTAGCTCGATGTCGAAGGACATCCCGTCGAGAGCCTTGACGTCAGCGTCAAGAAGAGGTTTCAAAACCTTTTCCCAATCACCCTCGCCCCGCAGCTCCAGCAGCGCATCCCGTGCGTGACGATATTTTGCTACGGCGAAATCCGACTTGGCATCGAGTCGCTTGACGGTAGTGTGGATTCGCCCGGTATTGCGCTGGCCTCGGACATTTATTTTCCGGAAAGCGATTAGAGTGCATTTCGCGGCCTGCATATTGCGAATGGTTTCCAGCGCGTCCTCACACTGAGCGACTCGCATGACTTCTTCTGAGGCTGCCAATCCCTTGGCACACCCATTGCGCTCTTCCGCAGTGAGCTCCGAGGGAACCCAAAGCTTCTCCTCTTCCACATCGCCAGTGCGGGATCCCGCGGCAGCGGAAAGCTTTGCAGCCACGCAGGGCATATAGACTGTTTGTAGTTCTCGGAGCTGCCGAAGATGGGCTTGAATTTGGCATCGTTTTTCGTGAACATCTTTGACGTAGGCAGGAGTATCCTTTTCCTCGCTGTTCAACAGTTGTTCGACCTTGCGTCTGTGGTAACCATTAATAAGAAAACTTCAACACGGATAAACCGATACGTACACCAGATCTTCCAAAATGAACATCATCGAAAGCATCACACTTGCCGACGTCTCGTGCAAGGGAGCCACATCACGCGCAGCTTTGCGTTCTTCCTCCGCGAGGGCCTGTCTGACCGAGAGCTCGGACTGGTCTATCCGTCAATCAGTATTATATTATGAACGGTGAGCGCAAAATGGCCGTACGCGATTGTGCCCGAAAGTACGGGTTCGGTTTAGTCTTGTCGCTTTCCCAAAGGACGACTTCAGCCAACCACTCGTCGATGTCATCCGGCGGCAGGATGAGAGTAAATTGTTGATGAGCTAGCTCGTGCTTCGCGAGCTCGCCGTACGTCTCGAATAATTTCTTGTGGATATGGCGAGCTTTAATTGAACATCAGTACACGGTCATCCACGTTGAGGACGACAAACACCTACCAATGCGACTGACTTTATCCCAATTATGGCACCCAATTCGGCGATCAAGCATATCACGTCGTCCTCCTGGAAGCATCTCCTTCGTCGCGGCCGCGGAAGCATTGAGGCCGTTCCATACACGCTCTGGAGCCTCCCCACACGACTGTCCAACCCCTGGCTGGACATTCATGCTGTAGTTGACTTGGCAGGCGAGCTTGTGTCCACGACAGTGGCATTTGGGGACGCCGAATGAGCACACGGAGGCAGGACTGAGCTGGAGATGCTTCGGAAGCGCTTTCATTCGTGTGAACAGGTGTATCGACCACTGACAGGCGATGTCGTAACTCCAAAAGATCGGCAACGCCTTCACCTCACGCGCTCCAGAAAGAGCAATGTAATCCATGTTGCAGTACCTGACCCGAAGTGTTAGTTGACGATAATACCATCGCAATTGCACATACCTCTCCCCTTTCTGAAGATCACCTATACCATTCGGTCGAACGATTTCATGGCGCGCGCAGAGACACATGCCAACACCCATTGACTGTAAACCCGCTGCATTCTTCGTCTCGGCATGGGCAAGTGTTTTGAACCCTGCACATGAACTGATCTATGATAAGGTAAGTCCCAAAGCGTCGAGATTGACCGGGCGTACTCACGTCTTTCTGTCGAGGGTATTTGGCGATGTGCGCCAGATAATCCATAGTCTCAACGAAATACGCAAGACCGGAGTGCAAACCAGGATCGTGAGTACCGGGACGACGTAGATTTTTCAACCGAAAATTAGCATCCAAAGCTAACAGCAAGCGATATAGAAACCTGACAACAGTCTCAATAACAGTGTCCAATGCTCCAATACGATAAGCACTTACTGTGTCTCCGGCGGTAGCGATTGCCAATCCTCCGGCAAATTCACCCCTTCACGAGGACAAGCTGGACAACGCACTGCCAGGTCGCCGGCGTTTGTTGTCTCGATCCCGTCCTTCACGGACCCCCGACCCGAGCGCTTGAGCATCGTCAGGTGTGCAAATTGACGATTGACGCGGGCATAAGCTTTGTAGCGACTCTAAAACTAGGATGTTAAACAGCATCAACAACACGGTTGCGGTAACACTAACCTTTGGCAAATCTATGCGAGTATTGTCCGTGAGTCTCTCCAGGCCCTGGTAATGCTCGTAGATGGATAGTTTGCCCGAAGAAGAAATCTTGTCGAACGTTTCCAGGAGGCGTAATGTTATACCGGTCTTCGGATGACGGATGGTCGCCGGGAACACCTCCGAGCGCAACATCTGTATTCGTTCGGGGACGCGTTGCTCGCACCCACAAAAGTCCGCATTAACTTTATGGATGCCGTTGTCGTGAAGGATGGTAAAGTCCTTGGGAGCTGTTTGGGGGTTGACGCAAGGCCGGCTGTCTTCGTGTCCAAGTTGTAAGCGAAGTCCGAGCGCTGACAATTTGACTTTCTGGAAGAACTGGCCATCCCATCTCTGTAACGACATTTAGAACAGTAGCTCGTGAAAAATGAGAAACAACAGACCCGGATTCGATGAAATGGCAAGCGGGCGTGATTAATCAAGATGCAGGCCAGACATTCTAGCTGGGTGCCCCAGCAGTCCTTGCATCGAAATAATGGCTCCCCGGGAACTGTCAGACGCAGTCCGTCAAAGCACGAATGGCAAAACTGCGGTGTCCTGCCCCCCCTTCCCTCTAAGCGCACAAACTCGCGTAAAAACTCAACGGCGCGCTTTTCTTCCATCCAAACCAACATGTTCTGATCCTGGCATACGTCTCAGGCCCAGCAAGAAAAAAAAGTCACAAGCACGCGACGCACCGAATTTCTGTAGCGTTTGACGACCTTGTTCAAGATCGACCCAGGTGGGATCTGAGTGGGACGACAGTAATCAGGTCCAGCGGGATTTTCGCCTGGAGCAAGGTATGAACCTGCGACGCGCGCGCAGGGGGTGATCCTGGAGCGTACAATGCGACGGCCATCCTGAGATAGTCGTGAATACGAGGCTTGTACGAGGCTGAGATCGCAATGGTCGTCGTCGTCGTCGGCACGGATGAGGCGGGGACGCTTGCTCATGATGGTAGGAAGGGAATCAACAGACACGCTTGTAACTGTTTGGCCACAATTGATGAGGTGAATTCTCGCGTGCAGAGGAAGACGTTTTACATAAAATTTAATCAACCTTGTATTGGAATGACCGGCGCTCATTCAAGTCGGTACCCATCTCATTCTCAATCCATCCGGGACAACCGCACCCACAAGTCACGTCGTAGCCAATCACGGTTGAGAAATGAGCGGCGCTCAAGGGGGCGAGTAGCGCATAGTGTTCTCCTCTAGACAAGACATAAGTAATGCAACCAACATAGACAGCAAGCGACGACTGACTTTTCATTGACCGCGGCGAGTGATGCAGCCTCGCCAGTTTTGTCATGGCATTTCCTGGTGCAGACAAAAAGACATCAGTAATGAAATCAACGTATGGCAAGCGACTACTAACTTTTCATCGACTGCGGCGGGTGATGCAGCCTTGCTGGTTTGGTCATGGCGGAAGACAGGGACTGGCTGCGAAGCCGCCGAAGTGGGCAAGGATTTGGCGGGAGTCGACATAACGGTACTGACGCAAAAAGATGTGTATAAGTATTTGGCTGCAGGGCAAGTCAGGTACCATCACGCTCGCTTAAAACTTAATCATCACTCGCCTAAAACTTAATCTCTCGGCAATGTCGTATATCTCTGGACAATTCCCGCCTAACCGCTCATCCTTCACGGTGCCGTTCCCCGACAACCTAAAGGCATACACCATCTCTATGATGGTGTTCGTTCGTCGGCACGTCAACGGCTTTGCGTGCCTCTACGAGACGTCGAATGAGTCAAGTTGGCTGGAGACATTCATGCGGGCCTTTGGTGCCACATTCAACGTCCCACCAGAGGACTGGAAAGAGGTGAGTCTTCATGCCTGCCTGTGTTGACGCGTCGTTGGCTAATTGATATCAAGTTCATTCACGATCAGTTCGTCTGTATTGCTTCCGACCCTAGCAGCCTGACGCGCGCGAATCACATGTCTATGTATCCCGATGGCGCCGACTCGAGCATCCTGAAAGAGGAAAATCGACTCGTGGGTCTCTTCTGGGAGGAGCAGATGGCCTCTAGCTCGAGCGATATCCAATATCACCCTCGTGCACAAATTCGGGCACTTGTCGGTCCAGGCTTGACGGAGTTCTACCATGCAGAACCTGCCATCCCACGTTATACGTATTGGCCCCGAGAAGAGCCTCACTTGCTTGGGAAGGGAATGGCACTACCGCCGTCGCCGTCACCGCGCTGGATACTCACCGGTGATTCGGGGTTAATCCTATCTTGCACTCCAAACACTCCCAACACTGTGTCGACAGCGGACTTGATTCTAGCTGCCACTCCGAACGCTGACTGGTGGGATGGTTCTCCATGGCATGGTTCTCCGTGGGGTGCCTCAGACGGGCGGGATCGGGACTCAGACGATGGCGGTACCAACGTCGGTACTAATGACTCTACGTGGGGAACGTTCGATTGGGGGAATAGTGCTTGTACGTGTTCTCTGACTTTTGATTGCCTTCAATTCATTGACCCGAATTGACGTAGGGCCGAATTAGTTACTTGAACTACTTAGAATACATTTTCCTCGCATGTTCAGTCCATTTTTTGAATTATAAGAGTGCTGTATGATATTTTCGGCTGTAAAAATCACAAGATAAAACGATATTCGACAGATATTCGACAGATATTAGCAAGAAATGACTACTCCAGAAGCAACTACAGAATTTCTCCTAGCTCTGGTCTGTAGACCCCTGGCGACTCGCTGTCGATACGACGCTTCTTCGAAGACGAAGGCTCCGGCGTCTGCTCACGGTGGCGTTTGCGATTCAAATCGATGAACTGCTGAACCTTGGAATTAAACTCGGCGCTCTCGTGAACGTCCTCATCGTCGTCTTTGGCCGCGGCCGCATCAAGGGCGGCAAAGGAGCTGGCGGGAGAGGAGAGCGCAATGGGCGATGAAGCTGGAAGTGGCGAGAAAGGGAAGGGCTCGGGCGAAGAAGGATAAGAAGACGTATTATCAGAGTACGTAAGGCTCTCTGCCTCGGACACATCAGCATCGTACGTCTCGGCATCATCTCCCATACGGAGTGAGGGAGACAAAGGAGGAGAGGGAGGAGGCGATGGCGTCGCAGCGACCCAAACCACTTCCGGTCGCGCTTCGGGTTGCTCGACTGGCGCTGAGGCGCTCTTTTTCAGTGGACGAGGCCGAGGACGTTCATACGCCAATTCCTTTAGATGATCGGGGTAAAGGCGGGGAGGAAGCGGTCCTGTCAGGACGTCGAACCATTCGTACAAGCCGGAAGGAAGTTTCCTTAAGGAGTAGCATCGATAGGCCCAAAGTAGCCCAAGGTGTACCCTCTGTAGTCGACGCGTCAGTACAATGCGAAAATACAAAAGTGAAACAAACTTACAGCATGTCGAGCACGGCGGCGGGCATACAGCTCGTCCCAGGTCTCCCTACCTTGGAGACGAACTGGAAATTCGCTGTCGAACGCGAGTTCGAGGCGATTTTTGAAGTCGCGTAGATTTTCGTTGGCGCGTACTGCATTGATGTACAGCATGCCATGGCGCATGAAGAAGCGCAGTACCACAGGAAGGCCAGCCCATTCCTATGAGGGTGATAGTCAGACGCGTCGTGGACGACCGAACGCGACGCGACTTACAGCGGGTGGTGGTGGAGGCGCGAGAATGGTCTGTTGAAGGTGGATGGGAGTGACGGAAGACATTCTGGGTCGATTTTGGAAAGGCGCGTCGAGAGAAGGGATGCTCTTGGTGAAGGAGAGAGAGTGGGATGGCGAAATTAGAGTTTTAGCGTGTTTTTATGCACGGCAGCTCGGAATGTAGCGTCCGAGGGCTGAGTGTGCTCTGTGGACAGGCGGCAACAATGCCAGTCCCCAGCCGGGAG